>JAFVLL020026574.1:0-15890 GCA_021397915.2 Tor tambroides
ACGCCCAGGAGTGAACCCAGCTCCACGGCGGTCTTATTGATGCTGTTGCCACAGAAACCAGGGTCGAAGGGCTCAAGTACACACACAAAAGCACATCTGTGTTCACCTGCACACACACACACAGTCATTGTTATTCTCAGGCACTCTCGATTGTCTGCAAAAGGGTTAGTGCTTTTAAACAAAAAGCAGGTTTTTTGAAGAATCCATTTAGATTTGAAAAGAAGAAACCACTGTTTGCAACAAAAACCTGAAAGAGACCTGAAATGAGGGGTCAGCTTTTTGTGCCTGGAGAATATGTTTATAGCACTTGCGGTTGTGAGCTAGACGATCGAGTCTAAAACAGAGGGCTGTATGTAGTGCCGGGCTGAACATGAAAGTCCTGGTGGAGGGCTCTCTAAGACTCATCCCGCCTGAAGCTAAAACCTGTCTCAGATATTCCAGCTTTGAGTCCCCCATGAGCCCCTTTTCATGTTGGTGCAGCTAAGAGCCTCATAACCCACAGAAGAAAGCGTTAAGCTTCCAGCGCGAGAGGGGCTGGGAAAGAAACACCTTATCAATCACGTCACTGCTGTACCGGCTCTGGATGTAACTCGCTATAGGGGGTTTAAAACTTTACAGGTCGTCTAGAAACTAGAATCGCTGTAGGGCGCACTTGAGATGGCTGGAAGCTTGGTGATTGTTTGGTGTTATATTGGGCAGGTTTGTCTCCCAGTGTCATACAGGTTCACGTGAGTTCCCACAAAGAACTCCAGAATGAAAAGTAGAATCATTTTTACTGTGCTGCATTTGCATTTTTATTTTAATTCTGGCATTCTTGCCCTGAGATTGTAGTGAAAAACTGTTTTTTTTTCTGGCATTTTGTTTTTAATTTTGACACATACTTTGTAGTCTCTTTTCAATAATGAAATGGTCAGGTTTTAATTTTTAGCATTTAATTATTTTAAGTTAAGTAATTTTTAAGTTGGCAGAAATAACAATTTAAGGTAATGTTCTTCTCTTACAAACATGAGAGCCAATTTTAAATTTTCCCATAAATCTTAGCTTTACACTTAATCTTTTCATACAGTTTTAAATGAAATAATCTTCTCTGTTTTTTAACTTTAAATTGTTTAATTTTTTTTTGTTTTCTATATTTTTTATTTAATCAATATGAAAGCACTTTTGAATCAACTTCTGTTGTGGTTAAATATGTTTTGACCTTAGATTTAAAGATTTCAAATTTTAGATTTGAAATAAATGAACAAAATATTGCAAAATAAGAAATAAAATAAAATAATAAAAAATAATAAAACACCTCCACAATCCATTAAGCTTTCTGAATCAGTCTTTTTTTCTGGTTGAAATAAAATAAAATAAAATATTACTACAAAACTATGAGTGAGGGTCTGGAATAAATAAATAAATGTATGAATAAATAAATAAATATATAATAAATAATAAATATTTGATTAGTGACCTAGAAATTTAGCAGAATCTTAAATATTTCTTAAATATTTTATGTCATATTTTATCCCCCTTTTTTCTGAATTAGTTCATTTTACTTTGTTTATTTACAGGTTAAAATAAAATAAATTAAAATAAATAATGAATAATAAATAATGATACAACAAATTATTTTCCAAATCAATCGATTTACTTTGTTTATTTACAGGTTAAAATATAAAGAAAAACCTAGACGTCTCAGACTTCTGAAAGAACATACTTTCAAGTAAGTTTGCATTATGGGTGGACAACAAATAGATGATGGGGGTGAATAAAAAATGAGGTTTTTCAGATTTTGAGCGAACCATCCGTTTAACATTTCCATTTTCCAATTATAGTTCTCTGAAATATTAGCAAATTGTTACACACTCCTCCTCATATGTAGTGCAAGAGGTAATATTAGCTTAAAAAAGCATGCATGGGTGTGCATGAAAATCCTTGGCATACTATATTCACCGTACTATGATTTGGGACGCTCTATTTCTATCCTCTCATGCATGTAGGAAGAATTAAGATGTAATACCAGTCCAGATATCTTTTACTGCTTAATAATACACTAATAATGATATTGAATGTGTTCTGTTGTGTCCAGGTGCAGTCCTCTGGCCAGGTGGCAGGATGCGTATCTCATGCATATGAATGAGTCTGTTTAAATGGATGAATATTTTTACCACGTCGTTTCGGCCCTGACGGCACGCAGCTTGGATTTATTGTAAGGGAATTCTGTCTCCCCGAAAAACAACAACGGAAAACAATGCCGGAGAAAAGATGCCAATCACAACGTCCAACAGGAGTTGTGCGAGACAGAAAGAAAGATTGCAGACGGGGTCGAGTGTATTCAGGTATGTGTTTGTGTGTGTGACCCTTGAGCTCACAGGTCTATTCGAGTCCAACCTTTCGGCGCAAGGATAAAATTGGATCTTATTTGAATACGGCCATTGGGGAGCACAAGTCGACGTTTGCTCAGGTGTTTCATGAATGTAATTTAGTGTTTCAGAGAACATCCAACTGTGCAGAGGAGATGGCAGCCCCAGCTTAGCGTGCTCGCGCTGAGGAATTGGCACCACGTCTAAATGACATGGAAGTCTTGAATGATAAACAGGAGGTGAGCGTCGTATCGCTGCAAAACTCTGCTTTTTGGCAGCTCAGATTTGGCAGAGCCCAATTCCAATATGTTTCTCATCTGTCTCATCTCATCTGAGCGCAGAGAAAAAAGGAGACGGGCCGGGAGAGGGAGAGATGAGGTGCAGGTGTTGAGGAATAAGATCTGAGATGAGATTCTCAAAGGTCACAACCTGTATATCAACTCCACTCGCAGATACATTGAGACACCAAGCTCAGCCTCTCACCCCGGCTGCCCTTCTCTATCCGCTGGAATCCACCGCTCAGAGCAGGCGAAATGAGAACGGGAGAGTGAAATCGAGTGTGATTGTGTGTGTGTGTGTGAGGCGTATGCTGGTCTTCTGAAATGAGAAGGCAAAATCCCCTCTCTTTAGTCCAATGGAAATGAATTTTTAATTTGATGTTTACACAGTTTCCAAGTAGAAAGCACACAGAGTATCATTTTACCTTGCACATGGGACTATCAGGCAAGCAACCGGTGCCATATTTATTTAATAAATGATATTATTAAAATATTACTTTTTAAAACCAATTCACATCACTGTCTTCAGAAAATAGTTACAAGAACACAGTGCCAAACTGCTCACCGCAGGTTTTTATGTTTGTATTATTTATAGTCAACTTCTTTTTGGATCATTAGTCATCAAATCCTCTGTAAACACCGCAAGGGTAATGAGGGTCACGGTTATGGAGGTGTAGCTTTAATTTGGCTGAGAGCTCGTTAAAATCACTCAGTGCATTTTGATTTGAAAGCAACCAAAACTGATGAAATTGGCTTGTTTTAATCATTTTTAAGTTTTCTGACACATATGCTGACCAGTTACAAATATGGCCAATATGAATTTTAGACCAAATTTTAATTTTAGATGGTGATTGTGTATCATGCAGAATTAATATCAGGTTAAAATGATCAGTTCATTGCAAAATAATAAAATATTTTAGTGAAAATAATAGTGCCGTCAAATGAATAATCGTGATTAATAACATCCAAAATAAGTTTTTGTTTACATAATATATGTGTGTATACTGTGTAACACATGCATGTATATATTTTGTAAAAATATGTTATGTTTATATATTAAATATATTTATATATAATATAAAATATAAGAATATAAATATATAAATGTACATACATGTAAATATTTTCAAAGTATATACTGTATGTGTGTGCATTTATATATATACACCGTACACACACATATATTATGTAAACAAAAACTTTTATTTTGGATGCGATTAATCGCGATTAATCGTTTGATGGCACTAGAAAATAACGATTAAACCAGGCAAAACACACCTCGTAATAAAAGTTTGAAATAAAGAATAAAATATGAAATAACAATTATTTTCTTTACACAGTTATGTTCTTTACTTTGAAGCAGGGTTATTACAGTTAACTAAAACAAACAAACAAAAACACTTTTTTGTTACTTAAAATGAACTTTAACTGAAATAAACAAAAACTTAATCTTATTTGATCTCATTTAGCATTCATTTTATCATTATTTTGATGTCCTAAAATAACTAAAACACAAAAAGCAATATTAGTAAAACTTTTACATTAAAATAACAATGGAAAACATAATACTTCAAATATTAATAAAAAGTATAAAAGATGAAAACAGTCTTATGTCTATTTTATTCCATAAAAATGTATTTTACGTAATTAGTCGGAAAGATTGATGCAGTTATTTTTAGTTACACATCTCATATTCAGCCACATCTCATATCTCACAGCCACATCTCATATTCAGAATGTTCCTCAAGCCTGCTATGTGCAAAGACTGGCAAAACAAACAACATCTCTGTGCCTCTGCTTTGTGCATACATGCTATGAGTTCATGTCAACATCAATACTACATACATATATCATGAGCTGACATTTACACAGCATACGTGAGTGGGCAGAATCAGCAGTGTTTCATGGCTGGGGGAAATATGAGGTGTCGGACTGCTTTGTACTGCTTATTATGACCTTTTGGAGGCCGGGTTCCGTCTTCTATTGCTCCAGACGACAGGTTTAGACCTGACCTTTAACCAGCCGCTGCCTCCCCATCACAAATATCGGCTGGAGCATCATCTATTTGTTGTCCACTGGTCTTTATGATGTGCCATTAAAGAACGTCCCAGTACTTCTAAGTAATTTACATTTAAGCAGTTGGCAGACGGTTCGATCCAAAGCAACATAAATTGCATTCACACTATAGTATTTCTATTAAATTCATGCATTCCCAGGAAAGTCTGGCTTTATTCTATGCACGCTCTATTTTAAGGTCCAATTCTTGCTATTAACAAATCATTAACTACGAATTTTGCCTCAATAAACTTCAAATTTGCTGCTTATTAATAGGTAGTAAGGTAGTTGTTAAATTTAGGTATAAAGTATTAGGGATGTAGAATATGATCATGCAGAATATGTGCTTTATAAGTACTAATAAACAGCCAATATGTTAATAATAGGCATGCTAATAAGCAACTATTTAATAGTGAGAACTGGTCCATATACTAAAGTTTTGCCGTTCCATTTATATATTTTTTAGTATCTGCCCTATTACATTATAGTGTTGGTCTTCTAGATGTGCTCAAATTTTAAATTTAAAAGATTTAAAATTTACAAATTCAAATTGTATATATAAAATTTCTGCCCATTTGTATTATATAGTTTTTAACAAGTTTAATATTTTAAAAACACAATGACCACACAGGTTTATTTTTCCCATAAATCAATGCAAATAGTTAATAATAAACTATTACATGGTTTTTTTAAATTCAGAAATCTTACCAGTTTCTTACCTGTTTCAGTAGTTTATGCTAAGACTGTACAATGCACATGGAAGGGAATTTTATATGCAATATTCATGTATATATATATATATATATATATATATATATATATATACTGTAAAAAAAAAAAAAAGTTGAGCCAACTTAAAAGTTTAAGGCAACCAGCTTCAGCAGATTTTTGAGTTTTCTCAACTTATTTTTTAGGGAATTTCTCAACTTTTTGTTGTATAAACTTAAAACAAGAAGTTGAGAAAACGCAAAAATTTGCTGAAGCGGATTGCCTTAAAGTCGGCATGAAATCAAAATGGACTATTCTTATTTTTTGATGGAATACTGTAGTGTTTATTATAAAGAATTTATCCGTGCACTTCATTATTTTTTTAAAATTCATGTGCCCTCATAATCTTTAATCAAAAACGTTAACCTCCCCTCCCCCTCAAAACGACTTCTCTACTCTACTCTTCTGGTCACGAGTGATGGCGCAAGGGCGGAGCTAGTGACGTAAGGGGTAAACGCTGGTATAAACGACAGGGGAAGCTGAAGCTTCACTTTATAGCACTGACACCAGTCATGAGGGAGTATGTTACCCTTAAACACTGAAAATATATTAGGATGTTACGACAACAATACTCTTAGGACATCGCAAACTAATTTGTTTCATGAATATGACTTAACCTGATGGAGGACACGCTCAGTCATTCAGGCAGTCTCTCTCTCTCTCTCTCTCTCTCTCGCTCTCTCGCTCTCGCTGTTTAGGCATGTTTTGTGCCGTTAATCGTTGTCGTCGTCATCCCTAATAAATAAATAATTTATTCTTGCTGAATTGTGTCGGCGGTGAATCCAGTGGCGAGAAATCCCCCACCACTAACTGCAAACTGGCATTTCAGATCTGCCTCCATTTTGTTAGTAACGCCCCAACTTCCAACGATCCAATCAATTCTCGAAGGACGAAATCAAGTCCCGCCCTCTCATTTCAGATGCCGTTTCACTCGGATATACGTCACAGTAGAGAAAAAAAGACAGTCACAACTTCTGTTTCATGCCGACTTTAAACTTTTAAGTTTGCCTAACTTTTTTTTTTTTTTCTTTTTTTTTTTTTTTTACAGTGTATATATATATATATATACTGTATATATATATAATTTATGGCCACATTTTCAGTATTTATTTTTTTAATTGAAAAATGTAAAACCTAATATAGCATTTTGTTTTAGTTAATTAAAACTAAAATATTATAACTTTTATTTTGAAGTGTGTCTTTTTATTATAGTCTTTTACTTTATTTGACTGCTGGTTATGACTGTTAGCATTCATCTCCATGGCATGTTGCTTGGCTGGTGCCAAACCTTTTATAAGCAAAATTGTTTAGAAATCTCAATCTGCCATTCTGAGTTTGCTTGGGACCTCAAGTTTTTGAGCAAATTGGATGTAAATATATTAAAAGTCAATTTAATGCTTTTAACATACCTATACAAAATCAACTGGGCACAGGTGAATCATCTTATCTATGATGAAATGTTAGCAGTAAATATATTGTTTCCAAAACATTTAATTTTGAATATCATCAGTAGAAAGATGCTTTTTAGACCAGATGGCGTGGTTCTGCATCAGCGGGAGCCAAACGGGGGTTTGACCCCTTGGTTGTGTCCTTGTTTCATTATCCTCCCTATTTGCATCCAGGGATTGTTGTTTTGTTCATTTATTAGTATGTTTATAATTCTATATTGACTATAAATACTATAAATATTTCAACAGCAGGATGCTAAATTGTTGTCATATGACACACTACTTTATTTTATATTCAATAAGTTGCATCCAGTTATAAGAAATGAAAACAGTTTTGCATTGTTAATCCAAAAATGTCTTCAATTTTAAGAGCCAGTGTCAAATTAAATGAGTTATACACATTGCATTGTGGGTAATTAATAAACAGAAAATGGAATGCAAACTGCTTAAATCATATGTAAAAGCAGGCTGGCCAATATAGTCAATATGTGATGAAGTGTGTTGACCAGAATCTTGCTGCATAAGCTGTAGAAGCAGCCAGGTGGAGCAAAGCAGCACACCAGTGTCCCGAACACAACATATGCTGATCTTCTCAGCAGGGACAACCTCAAAATTAGCTTAATTATACACGACTACACCTGCAGAATAGAGAACAGCGCTGTTATGGATCTCACAAGTCCTTTAACAAAGCTTGTGTTGTGCTTTCTGGTGGCACTGGGGTTTATTTTATTTTCACTCTCTCTCACACACACACACAATCACACATAATGGGAGAGAGACTCACGCTTACTCTGAGACACTGACCTTGACAAAGAAAAAGAGCTCACTTCAGCACTTTTATTTTCCTTCTCTCCCCGAGTCTCTCATGATCATCTCCACACCTCTGCTCTCTTTCTCTCCCTCCACATCTGTCTGTTGTTTTCCTCATCCTCCTGACGCACATACCTCTCACAAAAACTCTGCTGTGCCCGGGTGTATTTACTCTCTGCACTGCATTTTGCATCGCTGTGTAAATATGTGATGTGCCTTTACACCACTGCATTATGAAACACCATGTTTGGCCTGTTTCCATGAGCATCCAAAAAACGATGAACACAAACAATAATAATTAAAGAACCTTAAAGCATCATTTTCTGTAGCAAAATGCATACTAAATGCATGCTAAAGTAGCCATTAGAACTTGTGCATTATATTTTCTTTAAAGCCCTTTTAAGTCTTTTAAGCATCATGTAATTAAAATACCACATTTTAAGACAGTATTCCCTGAAAATCTGCTCTCAAATCAAAATTTGACATCAAACATCAGGTTTGACATGAATGACATCTATAATGCCATTTTAGTATATTACAATTATATTTTATTTAATAATATAATTTAAATATAATAAAATATTCCTGTAAAAACATAATAAAAACGTTAATAAATTAAAATATGCCTTAAAATATGACATAATACAATGGCATATTTTAATTTATTAAAGTTTTTATTGTATTTTTAAAGGAATATTTTATTATATTTAAATTATATTATTTTAGTAGATTACAATTATATTTTATTTAGCTGTTTTATGATGTAATATTTGTCATATTTTATTTTTATTAAAAAATGTTTTTATTTTATTATAGCCCATTACCATTATATGTTATTTTGCCATTTTTTGATGTCTTATTTTAAGGCATATATATATATATATATATATTTATGTGACCCTGGACCACAAAACCAGTCATAAGGGTCAATTTTTCGAAATTGAGATTTATGTATCATCTAACAGCTGAATAAATAAGCTTTCCATTGATATATAGTTTGTTAGGATCGGACAATATTTTTGGCTGAGATACCGCTATTTGAAAATCTGGAATCTGAGAGTGCAAAAAAATCATATTGAGAAAATCGCCTTTAAAGTTGTCCAAATGAAGTTCTTAGCAATGCGTATTACAAATCAAAAATTAAGTTCTGATATATTTACCGTAGGAAATTTACAAAATATCTTCATGGAACATGATCTTTACATAATATCCTAATGATTTTTGGCATAAAAGAGAAATCAATAATTTTGACCCATACAATGTATTTTTGGCTATTGCTACAAATATATTCCAGCGACTTAAGACTGGTTTTGTGGTCCAGGGTCATATATATATATATATATATATATATATATATATATATAAAGGTATTATATTAAATGTGTATTTTATTAAGTTACAGTTCAAGGCAGTTCAAGGAAAGTATGACTATGTAGTGCACAATTAGTATGACTATATAGATATAGTGCACAATTTGTGCAGACGACCTTTATGGTACTTTTATTGTGTTATTTGGAGCTTGACAACATTGGTCACTGTAACATTATATGATATATTATGTCATATGGAAAAGAGCTGCTAAAATCCATCAAAAAGTGCAGCATCCGGGTTCAAAACAACATGAGGGTGGGTGAGTTAATTCTGACAGAAGTTTTCTGTGAGAACTCTTCTTTCAAACTCTCGAAGTAGCTCAAGACTTGCTTGAACTCGAGCACATGCAAATTAAACAAAAACGCCTTCGTCACCTGCATACTTAACTCAGTCACCACTTTAATGAACACAGAACCGCTTCTGGGAAACCAGTTTAATATTTCACTTCCTAAAAAGACTAAAACGAACAACAAATACCGCGTGCCGCCGTGAGCGCTTTTAGAGAACGCAGCCAAGGGTTCGCCGGCAGTCGAATATGAACGATGGAAAGGTTTAGTGAGTTGTAATTAAGAGCTGGCTAGGTAGTGACTTGCAGAGCTGAGATAAGAGGGTTTCTGAAGCGCACAGGGTGTAATTAAGTCTATTTGCTGCTGCAGTGCTGAAAGCCTCCAGCCTGTAAATACAACGCATTACACTCTCAACTTCCCCTGTGCTGCTAGAAAGCGGAACCAACGCCACCAACCTGAAGGTTTGGAATACGCGACGCAATGTTCCATACCATGGAAATATCTTGGAGTACTAGGCTACTAAGTAAATATCAGTCCACATTCGGTAATCAAGTATCATAATGTAGTGTAGGCATATTGAAATAACCAATTCTACCATCCTTGTACCATAGAAGTTATTACGAATTAGGCTGTAACTACATTATTTTGAGATAAATGTTGTAGATTCATATTAAAATAAATAAGGAAATCTACTTTGATTACAAACCTCAAAGAAAGCTTACTGTGGTGGTACGATGTAGCATTGATGTAGCCTATCAGATGGTACAATGCTGTGGTACATTGCTATATACTAGGACACTGTATTGATTATCATATTCATAAAGTAGAATATATTTAAATGATACCACAAGTTACTTTATGGATTATGTTTTTCTGTCCACCCTGCACAGTTGATTTTATGATGGCATATTTTTCTAAAATATACAGTATGTTCAACTGCATGGGTGTAAAATATATCATTATTAAATAAAATGTATTTACATTGTTATATATGTGTGTGTGTGTGTGTGTGTGTGTGTGTGTGCTTTTGTGACATTTAAGTGTTTTTGTGACATATAAGGACATATATATATATATATATATATATATATTATAAACTATATAATAATACTTACAAGTATTTTAAAACTTTATAAAAATAGTAATATTGTGAAATATTGCAAATAAGTGTTTTCCATTTAATATATTTTACAATGTAATTTATTCTATTAATGACTGAAAATTCAGCTTTGCCATGACATCTTCAAATATATGTAGCTATGTAAAATATACATAAAAATTGACCTGACATTTTCCGAGCCTGTTTCAGGCTGCTGTTTTTCATATCAAATACTGTAGTTTATTTAATTTATTTATATTTGATCTAATCATGGTAAAGAACTATCATCAAATAACCAGTAATATCACAGGTAACTATGCTTTTACCTGTGAAATTACTGTATGTGAAATCTGAGGCCAAGTGATGCAGCATTGATTCATTTCTACTTTATACTGAAATACAACTCTGAAGCACCTGACACGCAGGAGCCGTTGTGATTGTCAGGCAGACCTTTAATGAAAATGATCGGTATTCACATAAACACAAACACACAAATCACCAGTTGAGGCAGGCAGCCTTTAAACTCATGCCAATTTGCCTCTTACACACCAGAGATTTATTGAATCTGCAAGACTGGAAAAAAAAACAAAAAACACCCAGTAAGAAAAGACCCAGCAGGGGTTAAAATCAATCCGCAGATTAGAGTGAGCCGTAAACAGAAAGTGCGAGTGGGGAAAAAGTTTTCCTCAACTAAGTTTAACTCCATATAATATCACTGGAAAGTCTCCAGCTCTCGGCAGAGGCCTTTAACTCGCCGGTGACTCGGCATCTTATATCTGTAGCAACGATAAATTAGCTCTCATTCAGCATTTCACCCCAGCAGCTCTAATTCATTAGTCTACTTTCTTGTTCCACATCAATACCCACAGTTCATTATCTTCCTCTGGCTGGTCTACATTAGGCAATAGCACGCTAAGGACCCCGAGCGCGGGATGGAGGAAATTGATGCTACACATATACAGCTTTAAACGGAACAACCCCTACCTGTGTCGAACACGTCGAGGAATTAGCCGCCGTGCTTCGGAAATAAAAGATTCCCTGGAATCAAATCAGTCCGGGGGGGAAGAACTCGATCGCATCGTAATTTTAGCCAAATGCAGAAAATATGATTCGAAATAATAACTCAGAGACTCAGGCGCATGAATTGCTTATGCACAGATTCCAAAAGATGAAAATCTGTCATCCGGCCCTGCATTATCATATAAATAACCAAGAAGACACAAGCGAATATGATCAATAAAGAGAGCATGTTCTGGAGGAAAGAAAGACTTTAACGCAGGGAGAATTGCTTATTGATTCTCAGTAATCATTTACAATCATATTAAATCTTCACGGAAGCAACAGGACAACCGTTAGGGCATTTGCACAGAAATTGTCTATTTGCATACACCAAAACCATTTCTCAGATAGATCTGGACTCCAAGCGGCTCCTTGTTTCAGTTGCATCAGCGGATGCATTCAATCATCCTGAAAGGGTGTTTTAACTAGGTGATTGGATGGCCTTTCCAGGTTGTAGCGCAGGTCTGCCGAGCATGTTTACAGGGGCTGGATCCTCCTCCTCGACAGACCCTCATAAAAACCATAATCCTTTATACTGACAGGGCATTTTGCTGCAGGCCTGACAAATATCTCCCCAATCCATAAAATGCCTGTGTAGGTTTTTCCAGCTGGTACAACAGAAGAGGTCTGTAAACCTGCAGTGCTCTGGATGCAGCATTCGAACCCTTATCTCGGTGCATTGATATTTCGATGCCATGTAATCTCAGCAGGGCGAGGGTGAATATTCTATTATTTCTTTGTTTGATGCTGTTGGGCTGACGATTTAATGCGATATGTATTATGAATGAAATGGTTTGACCTGCAGAAGCAATCTGAGCAAACCCCGGCACGGAAAAGCGACGGGCGGATCGATGTTTTATCGTAAAACGGCAGAAAATCCCACTGAGTAGACGCGTGGAACGCTGGGTGTTTTTGGAGCTAAATCGCATCTCCTGCGGAGAGTATTAATCAGTCTGTTTACCGGCATCGTTCATGCAGTTGATTGGGAGACAATGGGATGCAGCTCAATTTACACCTAATTACGGTTTTAATGTGTGTTATTAAATACATTGCCATGTCCCAATTAGTAGAAGCTGGGCTCATACATCACACTAATTGATATCTAGCCTGTGCTGGAATAGTGGCTGTGTTGCAGGAGAATTCCCAGAGTAGCCCACATGGCCGCTGAGTGAACGTGCGAACCGAATTATTGTTATGGTTTCACGTGTAGCACCGAAGGGCTGCAGAGCAAAAATAATGCCTTTTCTTCTTCAAACCAACACAAATATGGACAGCTGTTTTCTAGCTTAAGAAATTATGCTGTATGGGGAGATACATGTGTCAATATCTTATATTTTGCTTATGTAAGACACTGTACAAGAATGTTGTTGTAACTATTGCATTATTATTGCAAAACAGTAACAACATGTAAAAACTGTAAGAAAAGTTTAAAATGTACCACACAGAGTTTACGTAAAAAGTGAGAAACACAACTAATAGAAAATAATCACATGTGGCATATAAAAAAATGGACTTCTGGGAATAAATTAATATAAATTCAGATAAATTATTTGTGGTTTTTATTTATAAAATAATTGTAGAAATATTTAATATATATTTTTAAAGACATTTTAAAATAATATACAATATAATAATATGTAGAGTAAATTTCAGGCAATTGATAATTTTTAAACACAATAATTTACAATAAAATTACATATACATGTACAGTCTTTTATAAAACTAAAGTATGCTTTCACAGTTTGATAAGATAACTTGTAGCTAATTAACAGTTTTTTAATATTTAATATAATATTTTAGAATATTTTATCTTTTATCTTGCACTTGCTTTTTTCACCTTCATAGTGTGCTGGCTTTTTTTAAACAACTTTTTGCAAATTTATATTATATTTAACAAACTATTAACAAGTTTTACTTCCAGTTTGAATCTTTTGAACCTTTTTGAATCTTGCTTCCATCACCTCATCTTTAAAACAATTATTTTTAAATGTTATGCTATAATGCTATAAAAAATTATAGCAGTGTCACCTTTGACACAATGATGAAAATAAAACATAATTTCATGGACAAATTATATTTGTCCATTGAATGATCTATTTTTAATTCAGTTTGGGATTGTTCAATGACTTTTCCTATAAAAACAATTTGTCACGTTATTTAATATCACATCTGGGCCTATTTATTGATTTTTTCTGGAACATATAACATGCATTTAACAAGCCAGCTTGTTAAAATTCCCCACGTCTGATGTGTTAATTTTTTTCTTACATTGTCACCCGCTGTGGATGTGTTAGATATTTGTTAAGGTCCCCACAGAGTGTTGATAATAGGCTCATAAATTAGCACTAACAGCCTCCATCTTCAGCCATTATGATGTCATATGACTGTGAGGGAAAAGGAGGTAAGAGAGGCCAGACTCTCTATCACCAAAGATAACACAACACGGCTGACGGACAGCCGCGAATAAAGTGCCAGTGCCACTCTAAGACCACTTCGCCCACTGTGATTGTGTTCTCTGTTCATCACGGCAGAAGAAGATAGAGAGGGAACCAATCAATAGCCATTTCACATCTGCACCCTTGATGTGATCTTAATCAAAGGGCAGAACCTCTCTTTCACCTGTCGTTCCTTCACTGACATCAGACCATCCTCTCACGCGGTCTGCTCGTCTGTTGCCATGGTTGTGAGCGCTCTTGCGATCACTGCTGTGAAAATACAAACATGTTTTATTACACAGACTAAAAACACCATCAGTAATGTTAACTGCTAATGTCTTTTCATGTTTATGCACCGTAGGGCTTGAAAGGGGTAAATACCAGCAAATAATATGGCAGATTGTCCAGGTTGAATATCACACGTGTTTTTGCACGTTCAAATATGCTGCGTTCTTGATACATGCAAGAACCAACAAAGCAAACAAGTCATTCTAACTCTAAATCCTGATTGGATGTGCCTCGTTTGTGCTCAAATACAGTAAGAATATAGAGGTATAAAATAAATGAGAATAGCTGCTCAGAACATTTGGTCTTGGAAGAATTTCATAAGCAATGATCATGTGCATATTAAAATCTTGACTGAAGGTATATTTGCGCATCTGAATGCAGATCAAGAAATTGCTAGAACCCTAGAGGAGACGTGAGATTTACATAAGAGTCTGTTTCTCAATAAACATCTGAGGAGCAACCTCAGCAAATGACTAATTTAATTATAACCACTGAGATATTAAACAGAACTTATTTGTGAGTTTTCCTTCCCTCCTAGATAGACAAATGAACAAATAGATAGATAGATAGATAGATAGATAGATAGATAGATAGATAGACAGACAAACAGACATACTGACAGACAGACAGACAGAACAAACTAAATGAACAGACAAATGTTAGATAGATCGATAGATAGATAGATAACAATAGACAAACAAAAAGAGACAAAGATAGACAAACAAAAAGATCTCTCTCTCTCTCTCTCTCTCTCTCTCTCTATATCAATAGATATATAGACAGACTGACAGATAGACAGAACAAACTAAATGAAAAAAGGTTAGATAAAACAGACAAACAAATGAACTAATATATGATTGATAGATAGATAGATAGATAGATAAACAGAACAAATTAATGATAGATAGATAGATAGATAGATAGATAACAATAGACAAACAAAAAGATCTCTCTCTATATATATCAATAGATACATAGACAGACTGACAGATAGACAGAACAAACTAAATGAAAAAAAGGTTAGAATAGACAAACAAATGAACTAATATATGATAGATAGATAGATAGATAGATAGATAGATAGATAGATAGATAGATAGATAGATAGATAGATAGTTTGTGCATGCATCAGTCTGTTTTTTTTTTCTTGGTGTGGCATGATAACCAATCACAGAGCTTGATTTTAATTGACCCTTAATAATTTTTGTAATCAGTATCGTGACATAAAAGCGTTCGGTGGAGAGGCTGCCCTCGACCCGACCCCAGCACATCCGGAACTTAATCAAGCGTATATTAGCACACACAGGCTCTCCAAAATCAACAGCGGAGGCTTCTCCTTTGATTCCCTAACATCGTTAGATGGGAGACAGAATAAGCCATCGACTCATGTAGGGAGAGGCAGTTCTGCGGCCTTGCCAGCGAGTCAATCCAGGCTCTTCAAAGAACTGCATTAGCTTTGAGCTTCTCCACAGCACAATGAAAGCAATTCAGGAACGCTGGTGTTAAAGGAAACCGGCTCACCTGGGACCGAGCACACGGGAGTCCGCCATCCCCATTTCCCCGGCTAATAGCTTTTGGTATTGGAAGTTAATTCTGTGTTGGAATTAAATTATAAAGCATGTCAAAACAAATTAACGTCCAGCG
>JAFVLL020026575.1:0-30405 GCA_021397915.2 Tor tambroides
AAGATGATTGACTCACATGCCGCTTGACAAACACATTATTGCAATATAGCCTACATATTGTTTGTATTTCATAAAACTGACATATTTTGAAAGCTTAGACTTTGGAATATTCCGGTGCTCCCAATCCGGGCAATTTGCATGCACAAAAGGCTAGAATAAACTATCTTTATTCTCGAAACATTTCGACTTTAATCTCGAAACATTTCGACTTTATTCTCGAAACATTTCGACTTTATTCTCGTAGTATTTCGACTTTATTCTCGAAACATTTCGACTTTATTCTCGTAATCGTAATTTTTTTTTTTTTTTTTTAACGAGGCACTAAAACGCCGTCGTACTACAGGTTATAGGTTAGTCGTGTATATGTATCTGAATTTGACTTTGTCACTATGCCCCTTTATTTACAGATTATTAGTAAACCTTCAGTAAAATGACCTTCAACAGCCAATCAAGAGCAAGAAAATGTCGGAAAAAAGGTGAGGTTCCCCATGAATAAGTGAAACAGAATATATAAAAGTTTTATCACATCTAGTTTTATCACAAGTATGTGGGCCTCTGTAGAAAAACATATTCTAAATATTCACTTTATGTGACTAAAAGCAATTTAACTACTAAAACAATTTATTCAAAACTTTAAAATCATGTATCTAATATAATAATCTATAACTTGGAAAGTTGCATTTGTGATGTTATTAAATGAAGTCCGGAGATAATGGAAAATGTCAAATTATCTGATGCAAGATTCTGATGTTCTGTTGCTCAGTCAAAGTAGATTAAAACAGATCTTTATCATCATGTTTAATTCACATATTAACTTTCAGAATGCATTATATTGCAGAATGCAGCATATATAGTATTTCAGTATGTGAAAAAACCTTTTCCACAAAGAAAATTCACAAAGGAAAACATCTGTCTTTGACTGCCTTCAGACATTTGAGGCAATTATGGGACGCATCAATGTGTCAAATCCTGCTTAATGGCTTCAATTGGTGAGAGAAGAATACATAAGTACATCATTTCTGCCTGACAGCAATGTACCATTTCTCTCATGGCTTAAATGTGGAAGCCAAATTCTTTCCTAGAATTTAGGATTTGAAGTAAAAAGAAAATAGGTTTTCCTTACATAAAGTAACTGTACACATGATAATCATTTAAAAAAAAAAGTAATTCTTTATATAATTACTTAAATATCATTAAGTTTTTGAAGAGTTGTGCCACATAACATTAACCTTGCTATGTCATAAAACGTCAGATTATCTGATGTGAAATAATAGTAAAAGATTGTCAAACAACTTAGTGAAGTTATGAATGTCATTCTTTTTCTGAGGCTTTTTGAACAGTCACAGCGCCCTGATATTTATGCCCGTTTTAAGTATCAAAATAAATTTTAATTCACAGAAAATGTGTATTCAAGGCTTTTCATGTATTTTTGAATAAATTAATAAACAGGACAAAAGAAAAAGCATCATACCATTGACCCATTTATTAAAAATAAGCAAATCATG
Source organism: Tor tambroides (assembly GCA_021397915.2). Taxonomy (NCBI): domain Eukaryota; kingdom Metazoa; phylum Chordata; class Actinopteri; order Cypriniformes; family Cyprinidae; genus Tor; species Tor tambroides. The sequence goes on from JAFVLL020026575.1 coordinate 1,506, forward strand.
TACGGAATACATTTACAATAGACATAGTCCAATCTGACACCCTTTGTTTCCTACTTTCCTCAAACTGTTTTACTATAAACCTGATGAATGGTTGTGGGATTTTCTTTAGGAGGAAGATATATAGGCTGTCACATCATCCAGTCCAGAGCTCTCATTATCCAGATACTCCAGAATGACGTTGCCTCCGTTGTGCAGGGGACAGTCTGTATTGGAGAGCAGTGATTGGAGGCTAGCGTCCATCTTAAAGGCTTCACCCGTCTCAGGGTGACACAATCGCAGTTTCTGTGCAGAGCATAGTGAATTGTTTTCACCAAATAATAAAGGAATCAATTTGTTACATAGTCATAATTCTATAACAGTGGCCCCCAACCACATTCCTGGAGCCCTCCAACAATGCACATCTTGCATGTCTCTTAATTAAACACACCTGATTCGAGATTTGAAATGGGTGCATCAGACAAAGGAGATATGCAAAATGTACAGAGAGAGGATTGTCCTATAGAACAAAGTTTTATATTGTGCTGTATAGCTGACCTTAGCTGTGAGCACGTTGTTGTTGTTTTTCAGACTGGCCTGAGATGCAGCAAAGTCCACTACTTTGCCAACACTCCACTTAGAGCAGAAGAACATGGGCAAACTAGGGTCTTTAGCTTCTTTTGGCAGAAACACCTGGAAATACGTCCGTTCTGTCTGCAGAGGAGGAATTTCTAATGTAATATTTGTCATAAATGAATGCAAAGGAAGGTACTTTGTAATATAAGTTTAGCACTAATACCTGTGGCAGGCCTTTATCTCCTGACGCATGCATTTTAAGCTTCATCAAAGCAACTTTTGCAGCAGTTGCAGCGTTTTTTGCTCCTTTTCTGCCTTTACTTGGTGGTGCGTTCTTCTTTGACTCTGTTGGAAGTATTGTGGAGATTATTCTTAGGCTTTCTAAAGATTTTTTGGCATCACAAACTCTTCACGATTAGATGCTACTGCCCTCTAGTGGACAAGAATGTGTAAACCAAACAGCAGGAGACAGAAATGTAAATAACTTAAATCCAAGACAAATCAGTGTGCTTTACTGACCCACTATCTTCTGCACCAGCTCCTGTGTTGCAGCCATGCGAGGCTTTGGAGTCTCCAGTTTCTCACACTTATGGTCATCCTGATGCCGATGTCTGAAACCAGAGGAAACAGATGAGGACACAACACCTAGTATACCAGCTAGAGCTGCACGATTAATCGTTAAAAGATCGTGATCTCGATTCAAATACCCACACGATCTAATTTCTAAATGACAACGATTCGCCCGTGTCTATTAAAACTTTGAAAAAATCATACCGGAACATTCAAATCTGCATTCCCGCTGCTGCTGATCCAGAGAGCAGACAGTTAACGTGTTTAGGTAAGAAAAAGCTTCACAAACAATCTTTTCAACTACACAGTATTATTTCTGTCTTACAGTCATTCATAGAGATACTGGGATAAAAGTTTATAGTTCGGCTACAAACATTTATGTCTATGGTAGCGATCAAAATAGAGCCACTCATCTTTTGAAAGTAACTGGCGCTTCAAATAACGTTTGTGTCGATTGCATCGTTTCGCCACTAGGTGGCGACAAGTGACTGTTAAAAAATGTATTTGTCATTGAATCATTCATTCGAGATTCGTTCAAAAACACTGATTAATCTATTAATGAAACAAGTGAGGTATGAGTGAGTCATTGAATCATTAATACAAACCAATTTTTCATAATTTTAATTCTAAAAGTTTGTGTATTAAATACACTATATTTTAAATACATATACCCCCGGTTTCACAGACAAGGCTTAAGCCTAGTCCTAGACAAAAATATAAGACTGAGCTGTTTCAACTGAAAGAAACTCGCACTGACTGATCTTAAAATATATCAGTGCCTTTGTTTTTTCTCAAGATGCACACCAGTAATGTTTCTTTTTTTTTCTAAGCATGTTTATAAAAATTGCTTAAATGTCTTAATTGAACTATTATCTAATCCTGGCTTAGTCTAAGCCCTGTCTGTGAAACCAGGCCATGCTGTATTATATATTAAAATGTTTAATAATTCATTTAAATTAAACACTTTTAAATAGACTGCAGCAATTAATATTTTGTCACACATTATTTTGTTTAGTTCAGAATCGTGGGAGAATCGTGATCTCTATTTGAGACACAAAAAATCGTGATTCTCAATTTATCCAGAATCGTGCAGCTCTAAGTCACCAGCTGTGACTATATTTCCAAAAGTACCATTTTAATGAGGTTTTATCTATTGGTTTTCCACTATAGTCTCTCTGTCCATTAGGGTGACACTTAAGTAGCGTTAGAAATGTAAAGTATGGAATGCAGGACTATTAAATGATGATTGTAAGAGGTTTTATACGTGAGACAGAAGTGTTTTTCACAGTGTGGGCAGATGACAGGCAGCAGCTCCTTCCCTTTGCAATCCTCAAAGCTACATGGATATGATGTGCATCCCCCAGACCCAATTTCTTTCTTCACCAGCACCTGAAAGAATTAAGAAAATAATCTGTAACAGCCATTCAAACCCCAGGAATTAGTAAAATAAACACACACACACATTTATACATATTATGCATTTATATTTATATAATCTGTGTATGTGTACATGTTATTGTTTTAACACTGTATATTGCACTAATTATTAATTTAACTTTTTTGTTTTTAGTAAACCCGTTTCTCACTCACCTCTGGACAAGAGTGGGAGTCCCGGCTTCTGTGTTCCAAACTTTAGCCAGTAGAGGAGATTTAATGTTACATGAGGAAAAAATAATGATTGCAATGAATGAAATGAAGTGAAGAAAATCTCAAATCGAATGCCTTATTCAAGACTAATTTTCCTACACAATTTATGAATGTACTATATAAAAACACGTGTCTCCCCACAAAATATACTGTGGAATTACCACTGCAAGGTACTAGAATGGCATTTAATAAATATTATAGTACTGAATACCATAGTATTTTTATGGCACTCCAAATATGCCATGGTACCATTATGGAAAAAAAAAAACATGACAGGACCACCATAATCAGTCATTTTCCTGTCTTTGTTATTAATCAGATCTGCATTATTTAATTTAATTCTAGTACAGATCTGAGATTAACTGTTTATATTATAATTGTAGGGTGTCTTCAAAGCCAGCGGCAGAGAATCTTACCAAAACACTCCAGAACAGCTGCTGCATACGAATGGTAGAAAGTCTACATTGAAACATGAAAATTATTAAAATAATTCGAATGCTATTCCTTTTTTGCTGCTGACTCACATCACACTGATGTTACAGCTCGTTTACAAAGGCTATTTGAATACATAAAGACTCTGGAAACAGACTGTAAATTGTGATTTCTACAAGAAATTACTCTATTTTCAATGGCTTAGATGGGAAACTTTAAAGAACGTACCTTTTTGTTTGCAAGATTCAATTTCACAATGTTTTCCAATTTCTAGTTCAGCCATTTTAAATGACGTCACACAATAATTTCAACATAAAAGTCTCTGAAAAAAATCTCAAAATTGTCAGAGATGGTAGATATATCATTGGGAGATACTGTACTTATGGCAGGCTAAATTGTTACGTAAATCTGTGGTCTGACTATTCATAAATATTTTATATAGTTACAATTGTATTTTGACGAATTGTAATTATGATTTGACTAATCAATGATATTTAGAGATGTCTGCAATTATTATTGAACTATAAAGAAATCTGATTCAAGATATCTCTAAACTGGATTTAACTAGTTCAACACCATTTAGATATCTATAATGGCATCTAGATATCGTCGATTGACGCGTCACACAATTAGCTTATTTATGTAGTCAAAACAGAGCTATTGAAAACACTCCGGACACGGAGAATGCGGAAATAGCCTATATGGCAAGCCAAATTAGCTTTAAATACCCAGTATTACCTGTTGTTATTGGATTTAGTAGAAAGATTTGAATTAGAGAGCTCTCTAATTGAAGATTACTAACAATTAGAATTTGAGATACCAGTGAGTTGCCATTGAATCTGTGAGTTAAACGTGAAACTGAATAAGCCTGATTTGTGAAGGAATCATTCAAATCTTTTCCTGTGAACTGATCAACTGATTCATTAAAATGATCTCATTCAAAAGAATCATTTAATCACAAATCGGACATCTCTCATTCGCTCATGAACTTTCACAAATACACCATTTTTTATTAATTATAGCATGAGAATGGCAGTGAGTCACTGAGATTAATCTCAGACAGTGCTTCATGAGCTTCATTAGCATACAGACCAGTACTTTTGTTATTCCTAAATTACATCAGGATCAAATTATACATTCTTGGTCTCAACCAAGGTGGTGATCTCAAGACGTGTTTACTGAAACTTTGAAAAGTTCAATGTTTTTTGTTGTCTCTCCTTAAATGAACTATAAAAGAATTTCAGAAAATACTGATAATCATTCAGTTAATTTATTCTTATTATTTATTGATGTTTTGTGCCTAGTTTGGAATGCATTAATTATACCATTAACCCAGTCAAATTTCAAAGTTGTTGTACTCTTAAAAAAAACAAAAATTCTCATCAGCCCAAAAACAGCTTTTATTGAAACCGAGCTGCCAAAATTATTAATTACATATTTCATCTCAGTATGACATCATAGTGTGACTACAGACAGCCTCAGCAGAAGATCAATGCCCACTTTTACATCAATGCCTCTTTAGCCCGACTGCCCCCGCAAAGGCTACTGTATGAGTGGTAGGAAAAGGAAAAAAGCCTTCGTGCTGGACATCCCAATACAGTCATCTGGCCTGTTCTGTGACGCAGTTACTACTGTTGCCAATAGGTTTCAGGCAGCTGAAAAAAAATTGGTGCCATTCCAGCAGTTCATCCCTGACCGGGATCAGGAGTGAGTGGTGTCTACCAGCAGCCCCGGCCAGGCTCTAGCTGTAGGAGGGAAGAAGAAAAGGTCAGTGTGGCAGCCCATGTCCCTTGTAAAGCCTGCGGCTGTGGATGCCTTACACAATCTCGGTCACCCGGCACAAGGGTTGATTTGAGGTCTGTCATTCTGGCCTGGATGGTGAAGAAAATAAAATCCTGACACCAAGGAGCCTGGGATATTAAGAATGAGCCACTTCAAGGGTGAGAGTGTAGCACCACAACATCATCAACGGGCGGGGTTTCTGCCCCATCTCCAATCATAAATATTTCATGAAAAGCTTGGTTGTTCTCTGCCAGCAAGCTGTTTCAGGGCTCCGAGCAACCAAAGTTCTGCTGCTAACAAGCAGACTTTTTGTCACGTTGGGTTTCTGGTCCAATTTTTCTTGCTTATGGCACACGGTATAGCTTCACCTCTTGGTGTAAGGATCCACTAGGATGACCATACATGCCATTTTTCCCAGATGCGTCCTGGCCAGGATTTCTATATTGCTTTGATTCAAAGTACCTCAAGAGCGTTTCGAAAACATAAGGAACTGATGTCATACACCGATCGGTCTGCACACGGAAACAAAGCCAAAACCTAAATATTTTAGCCAATATATCCTGGCCAGGACACGTCCGGAAAAAATGGCACGTATGGTCACCCTAGGGTTCCGTGTAATGCACAGCTTTTAGGGCAGCTTTTAGTCCTTTCAGTGTGGTAGCATGGGTAATAACAATCCCACAGGGTCAACACCATATAGGTGCTAGAACTGTTGGCGGAAGTTCCTGGTTTTTGCTGTGTTTGCATCGCAGAAACTAGGAACGTATTTAGTTCCGTTTGGGGGAACTAAATAAGCCCCTACTTCAGAGTAGGGTCTAAAACAGTTCTATATGAACTATCAGTGACACAGTGTACGCTGATTGGCCAAATGCATATGAAACACTGGCTACCCAGCATTTTTAAAAAGCCATGTAAACATATTTACTCCACGAACATGGAAATAGCGATAATGACATTTACCTGTTGTCTGCAACATTGTGTTCTTTTCTCAGCCTCGATGATAACACTGTAAGTTGTCATAGGAGATTTAGCCAGATTATTTAATCGCGTAAATTGTGTGTTTACATTCCATCTCCATTATCACGAAGCCCACAACAAAAACATCAAAAACAGCGGCATTCTCCATTCACCAGTTGTTGATGTCTGTAAATGCCGTGAATAAAGATGTCACTATTGGCCGCTTCAGAGTTCCTGCTGCCGGTGTTAATGCAAACAGGAAAACAGCCTGAGGGGGAAATTGGTTCTCTATAACCACCATGCTGGCTAGTTCCTAGAACTACGCAGTGTGCAAGTGCCTCATGATGCAGCATTTAGGTCCTTGAAAAGGAACGTCTCAGGGTAATGTACTGTACGTAACCCTGTTCCCTGAGAGGAGAAACTCTATCATGTTCCCATACTTGTGCATCTGCACTGCTTCTTCAGACAAAAGATGGTGTCAACTGCAGATGCCATTTTATGTCCTCGGTGATGCACCATGCTATATCACTTGGCCACCTTTAGCCAGTAAGAACTGGCATGTGTCTATACATGCATCAGGCACCAGTCACATAGTATCGACACCATAACACAGCATATCATTCCCTTCTCAGAGAACCAGGTTACATGTGTAACCTTAAAACGATTTCTTTTGTAAAATTTTTGCAAAACAAAATTGACAGCTTTCTATTCACTTCTGTAAATAGTACATTACAAAATTATTTATAATTGTACCCTTTTGTATAGATGATAATAATACTGGAAGAATAACACCTGTGTATGTGTTTAGGTAAATGTAATTGCTTTGATAGTATTTATTTTTTTTAGATTTGGGATATACTTCAATATAGTACTACTGTATAAACTTAAGTTTAAAAGTAAACATGCAAATTGTTCTGTAGGTACATAGAGTTTTGGCAGTTGTTGTGTTTGCTGTAAGAAATAATTCATGTAATTTGAAAAAGTAATTGCTGAATGCCTTTTGTGCCAAAGCAATGATAAATGATCCACAACTTAGCCCACATAGATTGCTACACTCTATAGGCCTTATTCATAGTTTTCATGTGACATCACATCCTAATAGGAACGCCCACCTGCAGGCTTCCTCTACAGTCTGCCAGTTATTTTTTTACAAGATTGTATTAAGTATGTAATATAACAGTGATATTAAAAGGCCAAATTCAGTATTAACCTTATTGATGATGCATAATTTGTACAGGCAAGCAGATGAACCCAGAATTAAAATGCAATATGCAAAGTTTTACATTAAATGTTTTCCCATAGAAAACCATTACAAAGAAAGCACTTAACTATTTAGTATATTGTATTCACATTCCAGGCTCATCTCCTTGCTTATATAAAGTATGCATCATCAAGGTGTATACTGAATTAGATTTTTTTACTGTTTTATTACATTAAGGCACTGTTTTTCACATTATTTTTTTTAAATGTCCTGCTGTTTTAGTGATTAAAATATTGCCCTGGGTGCTTTATATGAATTGCAAATAGCCAAAACTTGCATTTTGTTCACATATCTTTGTTTTTTTTCTTTTGTTTTGTTTTGTTTTTCTTTCCTTTTGAGAGGTGATCTAAATATTTGTGGCTTGGTAACAGATAGAAAATTGATAGGCTTGTGCAACAGTTCTATGAATGTTTTGCCTTCCTGGTCTTTGAGCCAGTCACATGACTGAAAACTAGGCCTAAAATTCTTTTCTCAAGTGTTAAAACACTAAACTCCATTCTCTGAACCTAATGCTCAGCGGCTTAAATCCATTTGTCAAATAAATCACATTGCGAAATACTGGAAGCAGAAGTTAAGTATCTACAACACAGTTGTTATCGTTTACACACAAGAGCACAAAATGGTTTACATTTGTCACTGTTAGTTAATGGTATTCATGGATAAATGTGTGCTATGGATTACTAATTATATTGTGTGTGTGTGTGTCTGTGTGTCTGTGTGTGTGTGTGTTTTATCCCGACCCCCTGCTTTGGGAAACTGTGCCAGCTAAATCAGTTATAGTGTGTTAGCAGTGTGTTAGAGAAAAAATGTATCAACTTAATGTGAACATTTTAATTACAATGTAAAAGTTTTGTGGAAATGTGTGACATCCTCAAAAATGTCTCCTTTTGTTGAATAAAAAAAATATATAGTTAAATAGGCCTAACTATGAAAAATAATTGACCTATAGGCTACCAATCAATTTTTGATTACTTATGATCTGAATTGGACACATAACTGAGATGGAGATGTCTACAGTAGGCATACACCCGTGTTACTACGAAATACATGAATAAGTTTTTCTCCGGGATGCGCTCGGTGTCTCAGAAAGCTCAGTCATTCATGCATCTATCCATTTTGTACAGTTACTGAGAAAAGTAATAGGTAGGCTATCAGTGATAGCCTATCACCGTGCATGTGCTAGATGAACAGCAATAATTTACACCTAAATATTTGCATTTTAAACTTTAAGATTCATAGAATTTAAAATATATAGTAAATATCTAGAATAAAGAAACTGGTATCTATTCCTGTCGTACCTGACCAACGAGAGAGCATATAGCCTACGGGCCGCTTTGACCAGCCCATTGTGTGACGCTATCATTGTGTTCGACTTGAAGCGGCGCTGCGCAGAATGATCAGTGTATGACATCAAAGTGCCGCGAGAGCTATTCGACAGCATAAGGATCCATCTGCTCTCTTATCGCTGTCGCGGTACTTTGATGTCATACACTGATCATTCTGCGCAGCGCCGCTTCAAGTCGAACACACCTATGTTTTTCAATGGGCGTGTCATTCACGTGGAGCAACTTACGTGGGCACAGGGGTTGAATTTCAGGAAGAGTAGCGTTGTAGTATGTAGGTGTTTTGAATTGAATCTGAAAAGTAGACTGTCAAGAATTGCCACTTTCTCTCGCGATCCTGTATCTGTCCGGTATTTTAAATCAGTTGGATCTTTAATTAGAGCTAAAAGCATTACCTTCAAAATGAGTAAAATTTCAAAAATGTTTAAAGTTAGCTCATCCAGCTCATCCAGCTCCAGGCCTAGTTCTGGATCCAGTTCTAGATCTAAGCATCGGTCCCGGTCTGGTCCATCACCTCAAGAGGCCATCAACAGACTGAGAGAGACAGAGGCCATGCTAACCAAAAAACAGGAATACCTGGAGACCAGAATCGAGCAGGAGATCATGATAGCCAAGAAGAATGGCACCAAAAACAAGAGAGGTATGTAGAATGGGTCTTTCTGCTTATGAACTCTTTATGGCCATGTGGACTCTCTAGTATGCCACTCTTGAAATACAATTTTCAGATTAGGTATAGTTTAGCCTAATTATTTCGTTTGTTTAATTTACAACATAAAGCATTATAGGAGAATTGTCTTTTTTATCCTTTTGATTGCTGTTGTCGTAAACAAGTTGACTAAACAAACTTTTGAACTAATGAAATAAAACGGGTACAAAGTTGTTGTTGTGGAAATGAAACAAGAACTGTGGGACAGTCATTATTTGTGTAAAGATTTATTAAATAAAATAATTTAAACATTTACCAAAATGTTTTATTTGACTTGTCATATAGTTTTAAACATTATACTTTAACAAAAAATGTATACAGCATAAAATAGCAAAAATAATGTTTAAAATTCTGAAAGACGTGTTATTACCCTTTTTATAATCAGATGTAAATGATTAAAAACAAGCTGTCTGTTATATAATGTGCTTTTGAAAGTGTCGTAATTTACAGAAACACCCCACTGAAACATGTCAGTGAAACATGCTTTTATGTGGAGTGACGCCCTGTTGCACAGAAAAAAAACTTGCAGTTCATCTGGACACTCCTCATTTACAGTTGTCCCTTTGTGCATTTACACAAGCATGTAGTTTACACCCAGATGCCATGGTTGAGCATTCATTTAAAAGGCATGTCTTAAATGGATTTCTATGAGCTTTCTATCTGATCTTTCATGTATTTTTTTTGCATTTGATTTTGCGGAATTGACTAAAGTAAACCTAATTTTTGTGTGTAAAATTTTACCTATTCCAAAACAATGTCTGACTTGTCTTGTTCACAAGCTATGTTGATTCAGTTTCTTTAGTTTCCCTCAGTAGTGAAGAACAACTTTAACAAATCATTTAAAAATGCAATTGATCATATTCATGAAGAGATAAAATCATTTAATTATAATAATTTACTTTTGCTGTGGAATGTATGATGATGACGATGATGATGACGATTAAGATGCAACAACATTAGATCCCAACATTTTTTTTTTTTAGCTGCACTTCAGGCTCTTAAGAAGAAGAAACGCTTCGAACAGCAGCTGACACAGATTGACGGGACCCTGTCCACTATTGAATTCCAGCGAGAAGCCCTTGAGAATGCCACCACGAACACAGAGGTTCTGAAGAACATGGGTTACGCAGCTAAAGCCATCAAAGGGGTTCACCAGACCATGTGCGTGTCGTCATTGCTTTTGTTTTTCCAGCTATTATCACTTATTACACAGCTCTCAGGAATCTTGATTTGATTGATCAATACTAGAAAATTCTGTAGTGATTATTTTTTTTATTTATATAATGACTGACTATTGCATACATTAGTTTTGTAAATATTCAAATTTACCAGTTGATTAAACAGTACTGTTTCTCGTTGTGTGCAAATGTCATCAGATCCTAAATCATTGTGTCTCTCTCGCTTTCAGAGATCTGGATAAGATTGACTCCCTTATGCAGGACATTACAGAGCAACAGGAAGTAGCTCAAGAGATCAGTGATGCCATTTCAAAACCTTTTGGGGATGAGTTTGATGAGGTAGGTGTTATAAATTAAAAAAGAATAATTAATTACCCCCACATGTAAAGTTTATGAGGGTTCTTTCTTTCTTGCTTGCTTTCTTGTAGCTTTTTGAATGTTTCTGGTTATTTATAGCAGCATAGTTTGTTTACTTTGATTCATGAAGTGATCTGTGCTCATTTAATTTTTATTTTTTTTAAAGGATGAACTGTTGGCAGAGCTGGCGGAGTTGGAACAGGAAGACCTAGAAGAAAGTATGAAGAATATGGCCAGGTTACCAAGTGTACCAACCACCAAACTACCCAGCACAAGACCAAGCCACCGTGCAAGTAAGTATATAGACACTCACACATAAAATTCAGCAAAAGACCAATCAGGCCTTTTGTACAGTCACCGCTTCGTCTAAGTGTCTGTTATTTCACTCTTTCAGCCTCAAAGAACAGAGTGGAGGATGATCATGACATGAAGAGGTTGGCTGCCTGGGCTTCATAAGCAGCAGTACATACACACTTTCTTCTTTCTACTTTTTGTTAACTTGCACTCTTTCTCTACATCTAAGAATTTGTCAAATTATAAGAGCTTTTTTGTATAAAAAAGAAAGAAAAGTAGAGAAATTAAGCTGAACATTTGTAATTGGATTCAAAGTAATTATTATATGTATTGATCTTTAAGATGAAGGATTACTGCTGGTAACTTGGTGTACATAGTAACAAGTGAAGGATGTTTTAATGAAATGTAAATATAGATTAAAATGTAATTTTAAATAAATGTAAATGTTGAATCAGGATTTCAGAAAGAAATAAAATAAATGTTTCATATTCAATAATTACATATTGAAGTGCATGATTTAAGAGTGTATTTACAATGTTGTAAAGTCTTGGTTTTGACACACAATTACAGTTAGTAACTATAAATATAATATATATAACTATAAGTAACCATGGTACCGTGTTTTTGGAAAAGCAAATAGCTTGTCTGAACCCTCATGTCCGCTAGATGGCATCGTGAGCTCGCTTTGAGCGCGCGCTCACACTCCTCCCGTTGGTGATGGAAAGTCTGACTCGTTTCGAATCGGTTCATTTGAATCATTTGTTTCTAAGAACTTTTTCAATACCGTTTTTCATTATTATTGTTTTTGTTTTTATTTATGAGATTGTTTATTGTAATCTGCACCTTTTCCGTTTAGCCATAATTCAGCTGATAAACCTCTAAAATAATTTAGAACCTTTATTTAATTTGCAATTACATTAAACGATACTAATATTCATTTAAATATCTGGGTTAAATGTTGATAAAGGGCTATCTTTTTCAATCTCAACCTAGGCGTAAACATTTCAATATTTCGTTCGCAACAATTGTTCTTCAATAGTTTACTCGAGAACCGTTCAGATCTGTTCAACTGTTTCATTTAAAAGATCCGACTCAAAGCGATTCATTCATGAATCAGATTCGGACAGCTCTCCCGCCCTTCAAGAAGCAAGCAGGAAATCGCTCTTTTCTCACGGATCACTGACACGTCCAAAGTTACGAAAAGGCGTCGTCATGAGCTCAAACAGACCATCAAATTCAACCGGTAAGTTGTTTTAAAGTATAATGTTCAATAATGCTTTATAACGCAGCAGTTGTATTTAAATGTGGCTTTGTGCGTACTACTGTAGCCGGTGAGTGTGTGTCGAGTGAATGTGACACGTCTCACTGTTTTCCGCTGCTCTCAGGTATGACGCTCACAGGTGGACTAAAGGCACAACAGAAACTCACATTATATAACACACATCCATTAGTTTTTCATTATGAATCAGATTATAGAGTTAGAGTCATTTACAGTGACTGACTGTTTTACATACGAGCACCATTTAGTCCGAAATCGCTCCAGTGTGTTTTAGAGTGAAAGTCTTGTTTGAAGGCTCTCAATGGTGAGTTTTTATGAATAAGTGTAACTTACTACTTTAGTGTTAATGTTGCTTGGCGGGTTAGCTGAATATTTTGAAAATAATAATAAATGTAAAGGTCTTGGTCATCTATTTCCTCCTTGCTTAAGCCTTAAGGAGAAACTATGTCGTAAGTCAGATATAGACACTCTGTGCTTTCAGAGTTTACATCACTGAGAAAATCCTTCCTGATTAAAGCTTCCTTGACATGTATGTCTCCATAATGAAATAGATTCTAGATAATGATAAAAATGTTAATTAAAATACAATGTAAACATCCCATTCAAAAGTTGGGGTCAGTACGATGATATTAGAATGGTTTCTAAAGGACCATGTAGCATTGAAGACTGGAATAATGGCTGCTAAAAAAATAGCCTTGATATCTGGAATAAATTCCATTTGAAAATACATTAAAATGGAAAATATTTGTTTTAAATTGTAATAATATTTCACAGTATTATTGTTTTACTCTATTTTTGATCAAATAAATGCAGCCTTGTTAAGAATCAGAGACTTCTTCAAAAAAAACAAACAAACATAAAAAATCTTACAGAGCACAAAGTTTTAAACAGTAGTATAACACACAACAAATTAACATATTTGTAATAAATAAGTAGACAGTACCGTTAATACCCTCATTTAGGATCCAGATAAATAATGCAACCCCCCAAATATACAAATAATAATGTATTTGTACATTACAGCTGATGACAAACTCCATCCTGAGGAAGAGAAACGGTTGGCTGCAGCTGCACGTGAAGCTAACCGTCTCCCAGAGCTCCGGCTGATCCTGTTGGGTTGGCGATGGCCAGGTAAAAGCCTGACCGGCAACACCATTCTGGGCCGCGAAGAGTTTCGTCTGGAACGTGCCGCTGAATTCTGTGTGAAGCGCGAAACTGAGGTGGATCAGCGCAAAGTAACAGTAGTCGACACTCCTGGCTGGTTCTCAGCCCAGATAACACCGGCGGACTACCAGCAGGAGATGGTCCGAAGCGTTACTTTGTGCCCACCTGGACCCCATGCGTTCCTGCTGGTCATACCTGTGGGCATGTTCACAGAAACAGACCGGGGTCGTATAGAGGAGAACTTAGCACTTTTTGGGGAGGATGTGTGGAAGCACACCATGGTAGTGTTCACCTGGGCAGAGGTTTTAAAGGACAGATCCATAGAAAGACACATACGAAGGGAAGGCCGTGACCTTCAGTGGGTGGTGGACAAGTGTAAGAAGAGGTACCACGTCATCAATAACTATATTTTTGGCGAGCACCTGCAGCTTCCCCAGCTGATGGAGAAGGTTGAGAAGATTGTAGCTGAAGAAGGTGGTTACTTTACCCTTAAGACAGATGAAACCAAAACACAAAGTCAAACTCAGAGTCTGAATCTGAACAGCGGTTCATTGAAAGAGAACAGGGAGCTTGGCGCTAGACCCAAACAGAATGGCTCCTGCAACTCGCTGCGGGCCATGGACGTGGACCCTCCACAGAGTGAGTTAATGTCAAAGCATACAATACACAATAGCATTCACAGTGCTTTTCTGGTTATTAGCATTTTGTTTCTTATTGCATCCGGGACATCTCTGTGTACTCCTTCTAAACTCTGAATTCAGTACCTCTTACATCATGTTATACTGTCACTCTGTTGTTTATTCTGGAAATTGATGCTGACATCTTCAATATGTGTGTCTTTATTTTACTCTGACACCTGCACTAATGGCTCATGTTATAACACTATTCATACATAATTCATTGAACTAGAAGTGACCAATCAAGGCTCAACAATGTTTTTCTGCAAGCATTTCCATTGCTCCTACTACAAAAAAATTATATTTTATTTTAACACTTGCTACTAGAATGTTTTTTTGCATGTTTATGAATACAAGAAAATATAATTTGTATTTTTTATTAAACTTTTTTCTTAAATAGAAAAAAAATGAACAAAAAAAGAATTACAAGATGCATTAAATTATTCATTACTGAATAACAAATAATGTACTATGATTTAAGTGACAGCTGTAAACTTTGTGTAAACAGCAATTGTTTAAAGTCCTGTCACCTGAAAGTAACTTGTCATTCGCATGAGATTGCAGAAGTAGCAAACAACAACAATCCAATCAATTTGCAAATAACAAAATTAAATCCCACCCAACATTAAAAAGGCCGCTTCACTCAGAAATGCGTCACAATAGGAAAGTAAAGGCGATCATGACTACAGTTTAATGTTGATTTTAGTCAGAAAAATTTATTTTTTAATAATAGCATTTATTTTTCAATACATTTATTCTTTAAAAAATGAATATATTAAATTATTCATTAACGAATAATGTACTATAATGTAAAACTGTGACTACTGTAATATTAAAATGTTATATATATAAAATAAAAAATTATATTTTTCATTAAACATTGTTTACTTTTAAAAACTGTTAGCAATCAACAAAATGATGCTATTAAATTAATGTATTATTAGGTTGCAAATTATTTATTTAATACTCACCGCTATATTGTAACTCTGTATTTGTATTCACCAGACATAGAATTGATTCAGTATTGTAAAGCAGGGCCGGTTGCATAAAAGGTTTAGACTAGGCTTACAAGTTAGTCATCTCATTTTTTTTTATTTAAGACTGGTCATATTTTAATTAGTCTAAGTTGAATCCAAAAATAAGACCGATTACTCTTTGGCTAACTGCTAGTTGGTTAAACTTGTACTTAAGACACTGTCTTAACATAGAAGCTAAATTTATGCACCTGGCCCATAGTGTTGTAGTGAGAACTTTTTTGCATGATACAGCATTGCTTTTGTATGATGTCATTTCTTTTTGTTATCTCTGCAGGTTTGGTTGAAGGAGTGAGTGACTAAGGCTGAGTTAACAGTTCCAGTGCTGCTGTATTCATTACCTCAATTCTCCTGCACTTAAATTATGAAACACCCACTAGCCACATATCAATCCACCAGTCTAGGCAGCTTCAGGTTGTAGGGTTTACAGGTAAATGTTCCTGTACTATGTACTTCTTACCCCAGAAAATATAAGATGGTAACAATACAAATTATTATCATCAGATTGGTATCAATCGTCGAATTGGTGTTAGTAAATCAGTTGTACAATATTAAAACCATTTGTAATGATCCTATAACATGCAGTTGTCGCTACTATACACACTTTCCCAAGCAGCCATGTCTCTATTCTGTGTTATGTCTGAAGTATCCACTGGCGCAGAGAATATTGAGGTAATGGAGTCATTAGTCAAACAGAAACACTCAACATTCATGAATTATTTGCACTAATGAGTTTAACAACCTAATAGCTTGTAAAATGCCTCAACTAATGCACTAATAGTGTTATCAGAGATAAGAGTCTGTCGCGGTCACATTATTGTAGCATGGGTTAGTTATATTGGTGACAGTTGCTATAGAATTATATATTGTCCAAAACCATGTTACATTTTCCAGTTATTTCACATCAGAGTTAGCTGCTGTTTCAGGTATTTATGATACAGCACATGTTTGAATGTTTTCTAATGATATTATTTTTCTAGTAATATCATTGCTGTTTTATTATGTGTGTGCTTAAATGATTTTAAGTTACTGATTGTTTTAGGATTACTGTGATTGTTTTCTTTTCTAAATTAGTTTAGAAAGTTTAGAAGTTTGTTTTTTTCTCTCTATCACATTCTAAATCTAGTGTACTTCGTTATAAATGGTTTCCTTTAACACTGTTAAAGTTCTGTAACTGTCAAGAGTATCAACATGAGTGTCTGCTATTAATTGATTTACATGAATGCATTCCTTTCTAGATCTGTTGACATTTCTGAAAGCCATAAAAATCTGCTTCCCAAATATTTGTGACCATCTTATCATGAGCTGTTTTTCAAGTTTTTCAGTTGCCCTAACAATCATGTAAAGCTGCAGTGCAGTCACATATTTTATGGTTGACTTTAGATTTCAACAGATTTTATGCAGTTAGGGTAGGTTTTACCAAATTGACTCAGAATTTGGGTCAGTCAGATAATAACATTGAAATAATCTTGCCCTTTACATGTTGTTGCACATTTGTTATTGCTTATAACCACTAGATGGCGCCATAATTTATCAAAATATATGAGAATATCAGTGATTTTTGGTCTACAATAATAACTATAATTTTATTCTGTATTTATCTGAATATTCAACATTAAAATATTCAAACATAAAATAATATGTGGGTAAAAAATATAGACCACATAATCATGTTGAAAACACACATCAGTTATAAACCAGAGCTGTAGAAGGACAAATCTATAGTCCATTACAACCACTAAAATTACAGAAACATTTTTCCACTCCACTGTGGACCGCTTGTATATTGAAATCAATGTATGGGCACTCTACTCATAACCCTCTGCAGTGTATTGATCAACAAAGCATCAATCTCAGCATTGTTTGATGGTGATAGTGTTTTGTTCTTTATGTTAACATCCTTGATAGTATCAGTGGAGAACTTCAACATTATGAGTCTTTTGTAACCCAGAGATTTGAGGAGACATTCCATATCAGGAAAACATGTGGGAAGCGATTCAGCAGTTGGCAAGAGGAATTCAAGTATACCCATAGGACTGTTGGGATTGTCGAGAGGCCCATTTCTATGCCTAAGTTTTGCATTTCCCCAAGAAAAGTTTGCGTTCGCTTGCAAGAGCAGGGGGGTTGAAAAACACTTTGAGCAAACACATATTTCCTAATATTCCCTGTTGTCCATGGGAATTCTGCTAATCAGACCTTTTTTTTTTCTTTTCTTTTTTTTTTACATTGTAATGCACTCTTTTTCTTACTGGAAGCTATGAAAAAAGATTATGTAATTCTAAAAGGATTTCTACTCGGATCAAATAATTTAATGGTCAAGTATTTAAATGGAAAATAGTAGAAAAGTTAATTACAAGACTACAAAGCTCAGAAAAAATATCTAGTGACATCCTCGTCTGACCCCCATGTCCTTCACCTCACCCCCTTCCCATCTGAGTCCGCACAGACAAAACATTTACTTTTAACTATGGTGCTTCCCAATAAAACATTAGGTAAATCCCATGTTCCAGGAACCCCTTGGCCTCAGCAGTTCCTCTTTAGATGACAATGTGTTACCATCTTGCCTTTATAAATAATCCTTGGCTGGAAATATTAGTTTCCCTTTGAGCAAAATAGCAACCCTTAAAAAAAAAAAAAAACAGGAAAATGACACAAAGCCAGACTGGAAAATAGACAAAATACCAGTGTAGTTGAGTGGCTTATGAGATATGAGAAAATAGGTACTAAATGTGATGTGCAATGAATCACAATAGGATTTATTTGAATGATTTTCATGAAAGAACCAAATCCTCAAAACCTATATAATGCGTTAGTGTAATTTGAACCTCTTTGCATTTGCTATTTACATCAAACAACCTGATTCTAATAACTTGAAGCGGTTTCATTCTTAATATAATATTGTTATTCTACATGGAGTCAAGTGTGACCCCATGCTCCCCATCCCTATAAGATGGCCATGTGTGGTATATCACTCTGTCTGAGTGGCAGAATATATATGTGAGGGTACTTCACTTGAGCAGGCACATGTTTACACAGATCTCACATTTCCTGTCCCAGGTCTCCTGGATTTCCGTAGTTCCTGAGCCATTAGGTTCTGGATCCTGTAGCCATTGTAACAGGCTATTTTTCAGCACACATGGTCGCTTCTCCCTTCCTCTCAGAGCAGGGTAGGGACTCGCGGTCAGTTAGTATCTGAACACCCACTAAACTCACTAAAGAGAGGATGGCAGAGAAACTAATATGAAAAGCACAATACTGGAATATATTTACTTCACAAGCGTGTGTTGTATTAATCGTGGTGAGTACTATGGCATATATATTTTTCTGCTGTTGTTACATATATTTATCTTACATTTTATGTTTTTTGCAAAGCTCTTTGAGCTTTTGCTTGTATGAAAGTACTTAATAAATGAGGTTTATTATTATTATCATATTTAAAGCAATGCCTCATTTATGTACAGAAATGTACAGAAACGCATAAAGCAAAATTTCCTCTGGTTTAAGTCTATTTTTTTTTTTTTTACAATGAATTTATTAATTTATTACAATGAAATTAATATGGGTCTACTGTAATTTTTTTTTCATTGTAGGGCAACATCAAGAAAATGTGAAGTGTTGCTTTTCTAACCAATTTTCCTACTAAATGTCAGTAAAGACAGATCTGTAAAGAAAGAACTTCTCATATGATCTGCATTTTCCCCCATTAAAGCCACAAGCTGAAGTCATGAGATCATCATCTTCTCGTCTTAGTTTTTCTTCTAAGGAACCTATATGGAACCGGTAAGAAGTTCTGTTTTGAAAACTAAATATTTATTTTAAAAAAAGTAACTGTAATTGTGTAATATCCGTCGATTTTTTTTCCACTGTTATGTGTCAAAAATGCACTGCATTGAGTAAATTTTACATGCATTTCACCATTTAACCTGTGGAAGTCGCACTTGTTACATTAACAATACTGGATACTTAAGCAAACATACAATCATAAACTCAAACTCACATTGATAATTTATTATACGCACACTCCAACACTGTAGAAATCGCATGATCTACAGTAACTTATCAGTCGTTACTTACAGTAAAGCGGCTTAAAGTGAAACCAGTGCAGACAATTTACTGTCATACTGTGCAACGAACAAGCATTTCATATTGCATTATTGTATAATAATGTAAATAGTGGGGTTTGTTTGAAGTCATTTGTGTTTGACTGGAAACTCTGGCCTTATTTATTTTTATGCTAGTTGCTGTAATAGTGTAACAGGATGTAATGTTACATAAAAAAGCTAAGTACAATGATTGACGTAAGACTACACGCTATTTTTACAGCGTGGATTTCAGTATTTAGAGATAATCTAACATACAAACTTTTTAAGAAGCGAACGAATCCCTTATCTGACCTCTTTATGAATTTTACTTTTGACGATATATAAAAATGCCTTTTTAGCTAGCTTCTCGGAACATATTGTTTTGTCCACAGAAATCTAGCTAGGCCAGAAACATACCTATATTTTAATAAATTTCACAGATACATGATACCAACCACTGGACTGCTGCCCACGGAGCTAGTGTGAGTGGGTTTAGTGAGAGTAGAGGCATGCGCAGAGAGGTGGGTGGGTGAATGTAGAGCAGAGCGCGCGGATGTCACACACCGCGTTGCGCATTTCACACGGTCTGAGTGCAAGGAGCGAACAGGGGCTTGACAAACAGCGGTGTATGAATGCATGCACAGACATCCATGCACGGGAATATCATTCGCTAAGACGTTAGCAGGGTATTGGTCGTAAACATCACGCGGGGGGAACGTTATGTGGGCATCATTTCACGGCGCGTGCTGCTCCTGGAATCGCAACTAAACAACTCTGGTCAACTCTGAGCGTCACGTTCGAAGGGTGAGGGGTGAAAAGGCTTGCTATCCCAGTCCCCGGGAGAACGACTGAACCCAAAAATAACAGGTCTTTGAGTTTTCTGGAGGCAGAATCGCTTAGCGCGTGCTAGTAGTTTGTTTTGCGCGTGCTGCTGCAGCAGGCATCTCGCGCACCGTTAGCTCAACATCTCTACGGCCTCGGAAGTTCATTTGTTTTTCTCTTTTTGATGTTTTTGATCGTCTGAACACACATTTCTATCTATTCCCTGGACGAACCCACGCTTTAGGATGCCAGATCAAATATCGGTGTCGGAGTTTCTGTCGGAAACAACAGAGGATTACAACTCTCCCACTACATCCAGCTTCACCACCCGCCTGCAGAGCTGCAGAAATACAGTCAGTGTGTTAGAGGAGGTAAGAAATTGCTTGCTTATCGCATGCAGCGTTGCATGTGCATTGCATCTGTTTACATTGATACTTTACACTAGTACATTGCATCTGTTTATATTACTACCTCTTTACATAGATATTTTGTATTAGCATATTGCATGTTTGTTTACTTTGGTACTTAATATATTGCGTTAATACATGTTTACAGTGATTCTTTGCATAAATACATTGCACCTCGCATGAGTACAGTACATAGCATCTATTGCTATTACTGCATTGTATTCGTTTATTACATCTGTTTACAGTTGTCCATTGAATGTTTACATTTGTCTATCGCATCTGTTTACATTTGTCTATTGCATCTGTCATTGCATCTTCTTGCATTTGTCAGTTGCATCCTTTTACAGTGGCACATTGGATTAGTGTATATGCATTGCATATACACTAATCTTACATCAATGCATTGAATTTGATAACTTTTGTCATTTTATATTTGTGCATATCATCTGTTTACATGGCATCTGATACTTTGTATCACTATGTGAGGCCTGTTTAGTTTAGTGCATTTTATTTTGGTGGTACTTTGAATTAGTTAATTAATTTTAGTGCATTTGTGTATATTATTGCATTGCATTGACACATTTCATCATTTTACTTTGGTACTTATTGCATCTGTTTATATTAGAGCATTATGTCAGTTCACGTTGGTACTTTTGATGATATCTGTTTGCAGTGGAGCTTTGCATTAGAACATGCATCATTTTGCATTTGCTATATCATATTTGTTTACATGGCTATTCTGCAGTCTCTTTTTTTCAGTGCATTAGTATGTTGCATCTCTTCAGGCAGTGAGCAACAGTCTGCAGTGTGGGGTGCAGTTTTGTTCAGCCAGCTGGTCTGGCTTCTGATTCCACTGATGATTCATTGGGTGTACAACCGTTGAAAGTATATGCCAGCTTTGAGAGTCATATCTTGGATGGATATGGATGTTTTTGTGATTCATAACAACTGATGTATAAAATGGTTGAGTTGAATTCATGGTAAAATGCCCCTGAGAGCATGCATTTGTGCATGCATCACTTTTAAATGCATACTGGCACAGGATTTTGTTGAGGTTCAGGAGCTACTCTCCAAGGGATAGTCTCATTTTGCTTACAGTGACATTCTGTAATTAAAAGCAGGAAAAGTTAACTTAGATTCTTACTTATCTTTAGCTAGTTTGCTTAAGCTTCTCTTATAGTGTTGTGTGTTTAACATATTCCTTTGTTATTTAAAAAAAAATCTTAAAATAACCTATTGAGTCCATCACAGTTGTCCTAAGATTCTTTTGTACACCTGCTCCAATAGCAAAAAGCATATCTAAAACTGATCATGAGTGTGGGTTTTAAGAGGGTAATATCAAAAACGTGTCACATTAGAAGCATCTTTATAACATTTTGCACCACACAATTGTGCCACTTCTGCTCATATGTGGATGACAGGAAGCTGTTCTTGCAATGATTTGAACATAGAGTGATGAAATATCACTTTTAAGCACCACTTCCCTTTTAAAGTAAGCTGAGATGGTCATTTTCAATAACACAAAGCCAGTAGACTTAATATGCGTGTTTTCCTTTATATCGTACCGTTGCTGTCAAAGGCAGAAGGATCTAATGACAGGCTGCAGTGAATGTTAGCTAAATGCTAACAAAGCATGTTTAGGTTACATGGGATAAGACATTTTGATAGGATGTAGACACATTGCAGTCTTATTTTACATTTAAAATGAAATGCATGGTTATATTCATTGTATCAGTGAAAAGTGAAAGTGACTTGAAAAGTGACGTGACATACGACCAAGTATGGTGACCCATTCTCGGAATTTGTGCTCTACATTTAACCCATCCAAAGTGCACACACACAGCAGTGAACACACACACACACACCGTGAACACACACCCGGAGCAGTGGGCAGCCATTTATGCTGCGGCGCCCGGGGAGCAGTTTGGGGTTCAGTGCCTTGCTCAAGAGCACCTCAGTCGTGGTATTGAGGGTGGAGAGAGCGCTGTACATTCACTCCCCCCACCTGCAATTCCTGCCGGACCTGAGAATTGAACTCGCAACCTTTGGATTACGAATCTGACTCTCTAACCATTAGGCTACAACTTCCCCAAGTGTGTATTCTAAGCTCTTAATGTTGGTAATGATGAAATTCCAGATGGACCCAAGCTGCACGTTATAGTTGGTCATATTATTTGGGCCATATTGAAGAGATTAATTTTCGACTTTGTATGACTGCTCTAAACAATCAATGACATTGTGTGAAAATGTCAGAATTACCATGTTTCTATCTAATCCAAACACTGTCAGGCCAAATCTGTCATGTTTCACAGTTCATTAGTAACCCAATGTTTGTCTTAAAGGAGAAGGTCAACCAAAAATGAGTATTCTGTCATTATTTATTTCTATATTCTATGTCAACATCAAACGTTGCTTATCTTGCATGTACATTTTCATCTTTGCAGTCATTGAGGCAATTGTGTGTCAAATGCATTTGGAATCTGCTGTGCTGCATATCGCATCTGTATTGACGTGGCCTTTGTCCATGTAGCATGCTGATCAGTGATGTTACAGACGCAAGGAGGGAGGGATGTTGTGCTGAAAGCTTCCAGCTTGGTCTGATGCTTTGCTCTATTACGTAACACACAGTCCTCACGGCAGTGAGCTGTTCAGCGCCGTCAAAACCCAGAGCCAGAGCTGACCTACTGCAGGCTTGAGAGAGAGAAAACAACAGAAACAGAAAAACAAATGCTTGCTAGATTAGAGAGACTGTTAGAGACTGGTGGATATAACACTAGTTAGCTGCAGCTCTGTGAGAAGACTAACACCATGTAATACCATGTTTCTGACATGTACACAAACTGTGTACATGTCAGAATGGGAATATCACTCAAAAGAGAAGTGACATCTGGTTTTAGCTGCAGTGTGAATGTAGCAAACAGAATTTGAGAGAAAATGAGTGAGAGGAGGAGGAGAGAGTGGGAGTGTGGAGGAGGATGTAGGCAAGATCTGGCAACCAAAGATCAGTTCCTCGTCCAGATTGGGCCAGCGACATACTAGCCGCATCTTAGTGTAATGTTATACCCAGTGTCCTAATGGTTTCAGCCAGACAGATTGAATGGTTTCAGCCAGCAGTTCAATGACTCATGGCCTCTCTTTATGGGATGTAAACACATGCACACTCAGTCAGGTCACATGACGTTCCGCTCACGTTGGGGGCGCAAAATGGCCGGAAACTAATCAACACAGACAGTCCTGCACTACGGGAGGCCTCATGGCTTCACGCCGTCTATGTCCCTTCCTATCATGTGTCAGAAGGTTACAGCAAAACACAACAGTTAGATTAGAGAATTGTACGAGCTGCATTTCCTGTCTTCGCTGCGAGACCACCGCAGTAAACTGAACGCGAAATTCCATAGCCAATGAGAGTTTCTCATTGCGTGTGTCACTGTTGGACTGAAGTTCACGCTACTCTGTCTTTACTTTCTCACTCACCAGGATGTTTTGTCTCTGTTTGCTGAAATGTAAACATGGCCTGATTTTTCCGGTCAGTGTGAATGGAAAAATATTCACACCGGTTAAGTTCAATCCAAACAAATGGTTAACCTACTGACATCTGCTGCACACTCTGCAGTGCTGGCAGACATCAGCACAACACATCTGTAGCTAATGTGAAACATAGGTTTGTCAGAAAAGTGTTGGTTAGGCCTTGAAGTCCGAATGGATAACATGAAAGCCATTAGAGAGTCATTTCTTTTCATTAACCAATAATCAAAAATGCGAACAATATTATTTCAATAATGATGGGGTCATTACAATAATAATAATGACTGCTTCAATAATGATGGTTTTACATTTTGCTTTTTTACCATTTTAAGTGGAGTGAGCTAATTAATTAGCCTAAAGGTTAAGTTGGAAAGGACTTAACTAGCAGGGTATTATGTGAAAACCCTTGGACACGTAATGAACTTGTAATGTTGTTTAAGGGTGGGAATCAGCTGGGATTTGATACAATAATGTTTGGTCACGTGATTATTCATTTTTAGTGTATAGTTATTATAGTGTTATTAAATTGTTCTGATTTTCAAGTATCTGTATTTTAAGTACTTAGGGTAGGCTATTAGCTGCCCTAAGAAAATTAACTTGCTTCACATATGTAAGTGAATGGAAGAGCAAGCATTTGGCCAGCGCATATGCTTTTTTCATTTTATTACCATTAGCGTAGGGTGTGTAGCACCATTGCGATCAACCTTGTTTTTTTTTTTTTTTCTTTTGACCTCAACTAGGCATTCACTTCCTTTTAGAGAACAAAAGCTAAATCTTTTTTTTACAATTGTTTTTGCAATTGGTATGGTCGACATGCAGCATACAGTATATAGGCTACAGTATAATATACAATGTTTTGTTTCTCAAGAGACCCAGCATGTTAGCAAGGGAGACAAAGAAATGAGACCTAGTGTGTAGGTTTATGTTATGCTGCTTTGTACTGTTTTCATTTTAATTGTTCAAGGCAACACTGCAATTCTTTTGGCAAAACAAATATAAAAATGCCACAGTAATAATAATAACACTAATAATAATAAGATTCTGTATTCCAAATTTTACATCAAGTTAAACAGGAATACATTGAACTCTATATGCAAACTTGTAATAAATAAACTGTGCCAAAACTTTATGTAAACCTTGGAAATGTGTATTTTATGGGTGGAAAGCAGTGTTAGCAGTGTTTTTTTTATAGTATTGTGTTGTTTTTATTGATACGTCTTTTCTTTTTAGTTCTATTGTTTTAGCTTAATCATGGACACATTTTATTTATTTATTTGTTTCTTATTTTAGTGAAATAATGGGAACAAAATAATACAACTTGCTAACTGAAATGAAGGAAGGACAAAAGGAAATGAAGGACACAAACTTGCATAACTTTAACGCACAAACTAAAGTTGACTGTAAAAAAATGCAACTGCATATTTTCCATCTTACAAAACCTTTTGAGTCTCAAATACTAAGAAATGCTATTTTCTTGAAACTACATAAAACCCTTGTCAGATGAACAAAATTCCCCCAAATGTTGTCCCAACTAGTCAAACACAGTTATCTGAACAAAGAATTTCATATTGTTGAAATGTTAAGGCTTTGTGAGTTCCCAGCATGCTTTGCAGCATGAATAAATTATGCAGTTGCTGTTGTAGGATTATTGTTTTGCTGTTTGCTGACTTCATTTAAACTTTTGTTGTTGTTGTTTTGTCATTATTGTTAGCAATTTGTTGTACTGTTATGTAAAGAGCTCATCTTTTTAACAATTGTTGATTGCCACCATTCTTGAGGTTTCTGCATCTAGTTTAACCACTTATATCCATTTCCTGGATATCTTAGTCTTGTAAGATATTTTACAAACAAAGACAATGTTGTCTACATATTAGACTAAGTTATCCATTAAGGTTTCTATAACAATTCACTGTTTGTCATTCATAAATAAATAATTGTTGTTTCGGTTGATGCGACAAGAATTAGCAAAATAAGACAATCAGCATTGCATGAACAAACAAATTTGCATTGGCTAAACAAAGTATCTTTACTGAGAAGAACTAAAAAAACTATTGTTGAGAGAACTCAAAAGTCTTACTGCATCGAGTTGCCTTATTTTTTATTTTATTTTTTTACGTTTTCTCAACTGTTTATTTTTTATAGTGTTGTGTTTGTAAATACAAATAATTTTATCTACAGTGTTCTTAGATTAGCCTATCTGCCAAATGCAAGTGTCAAATCTAACTGCAAACCATCAAAGACTGTTACTTGTGACTGCTACTTGTGAACTAAAAAACTATTGTTGAGAGAACTCAAGTCTTACTGCATCAAGTTGCCTTTTTTCATGTTTTCTCAACTATTTATTTTTTACAGTGTTGCTTCTATAAATATAAATAATTTTAACTACAGTGTTCTTAGATTATCTGCCAAATGCAAGCATCAAATCTTAACTGCAAACCATCAAAGACTGCTACTTGTGAACATTTGATGCATTTGCCTGATAACTTCTAGAAGTGTATGGTTAAAATGCTTCAGTGGTTATTAGATCAAGAGATATCAGTGATATGAGTGACCCACTAAATAGAAAACCAAAAGTGTGAATATTAGTCAAATTATTGGTTGAACCATTTATCATCAAAAACTGTTTAGCATTACCTCCTCAAAGTGTGGCTTTAAAGAGGAGGCCCACAAGGGTTGAGTGAGTCATTTGAGAGCTGGTATAGCAATGCAGTACAATTGATTATATTTTTTGTTCTTTAGCAAACTTTCAGTGCTGGTGGTTGGAATATTCCTCATAATTTTGCTTGAAACCATTTGGTTTGTATTACATTCCCACAGAACTGTCATTTAGGTCATTTTTGCCCCATTATGTCCCAAGCACTGTTTCATTTTGCGCCTGCTGCACACACCAAGTTCTCTCTTACAAGATGTTCGCTGCTTTTACAGTGATGTCATGCACTCATGTAATGGATCACATCAGAGTTCACATCAACACAATTGCCCTGTCATTTCACAGCTCTGTGTGTGTGTATAAAGCATTGACATTCTTAATTAGATTAAATGGCACATTTTTCTCTACAGCATGTTCTTGCCTTCCCTCAGAGCATTGGTTTTGTTTACCCATGCCACAGGCAGCGTTTTTTCATCATAACGAGGAAAAGTCCACTTCATGAATCACCTCTCTGGCTGGTTGCCTCCTAGCTCTGCAGGCCACGGCCTAAACGAAAACCATCTGTTGGATTCGGGGGGCCGCCGTGTGCACGGGGCGGTGGTGACTATAGCTGCCCCGGAATTTGAGCGTGGAAGGCCGAGATCACATGACATGCTCTTTTCTGCCTGTAAGAAAAGCTGCGGCAAGGCGTGACTTGTCTCAAACAATAAGCCGGTCCTCCGGGAATTGACCCATTTGATGAATTCATTCTCGACACAACATGAAATGAAATGTATTCTTTTGGGGCCATTGTAGGTTTGTGTAGTGTAATGTTAGCTCTGTTTAAACCCAGCAGATGTTAGTGCATTGTGGCTCTAATTTATGGCCTCTGACCCTGTAAAGACCCGATAGAATTCCAGCTTTCATGTGGAATTGTGGAGCTGAACCTGTAAAGGGGATGACAGTGAAATGTTGCTTTTTGGAATACATTTACAGAAGGAACTCCTCACTGAGCATTGTGGTTGCCTTTAGGTACCTTATGGATAAAAATGGCAGTGTCAGGTTGATGGTTCCTCTTTTTACTCATGCATCAACCTTGCTTGAGAGTAAATAGTTGGTTTGAGAGTTCATTGGTAAAGATCAAGGTCTGATGGTTGCGGACAACAGGGGAAAAAAAAAAACATGAATGTGACTTGCTGTTTTGGATCTATTAGATCTATTCTTGGATTGAACCTATTAATTTATTCAAAAAAATACATTTAAAATGCTGTTCATATATACAATGACTAATAACTTACATCATTTCTAGGGATATAATGATATTATCGATATTGCGATAGCAAAATTGTCTCGATATTGTTATGGTCATATGACGATATGAAACGATAGGTCTTCCGTGCAAAAAGTGTGGTTTTTAAAATGCGTTTGTTTTGGGCCTTTGTGCTTTGGCACAGTATCTGTCAAACGAAATTGATTGCGCTGCACGTTTCAAAGCGAAACGCACATATTGTTCATGCAATCAGCTCGTGCTCTGGTTTTTAGAACGGCTCCATTCACAGCGAATGAATGCAGTGAATTATTGCTTGTGCTGTGAGTTTAGTGCACGTTTGGGAACACAACAGCCACCAGTCAAGTCAGGTCACTATTATTTGTATAGCGCTTTTAACAATGCAAATTGTGTTAAAGCAGCTTTACATCAGCTTGATATAAAGCTAGGTGGCTTTACATCAGCTTTATAGTATTTAGACGGGGAAATAGTGTGTCGAAATAGTGTCGTTCTCCTCTGGCCAGACAAAATCAGCAGTTTAAATCTAGGCTGCAGCAGAGTCAGATTGTGCAAAGGACTCATCTGGTTCCTGTGGTCTTATCCCGATGGCCGTCTAGGAGACAGGGTCTTCAATGGGGATCAGTCTCTGGGGCTCATCTAGTTGTCCTGGTCTCTGCTGACGTTCAGGGCTGTAGAGGTCATCTCTAGGTGCTGATCCACCATCTGATCTGGATAAGGACTGGATCCGGGTGGCTGCAGTGACCATCTGATCTGGATACAGTTTGGATCTGGGTGGCTACGGTGACCTCGGAATAAGAAAGAAACAGACTAATATTAGCATAGATGCCATTCTTCTAACGATGTAACAAGTACATCGGGTGTTTTGGGAAGTGTTCCCGGTTCCGGTTGACCTAATTAATGCAGCCTAACAATCC
>JAFVLL020026577.1:0-29088 GCA_021397915.2 Tor tambroides
AGCTATTTGCACTTAGTGTAAATAGCATATCTTTAAAAAATACTGCTATTTTCACTTGGTGTAAATAGAACGCATTGCTATTTGCACTTAGTGTATAGCATCCATCGCTATTTACACTTTGTGTAAATAGTAGCCTATCTATCGCTAAAAAAATATGATATTTGCAAGTAGTGTAAATAGCATCTATCGCTATTTACACTGAGTGCAAATAGCCGCTGCCATAAATAAATTGTAATTAAATTGTATTATTTACAAATTACAACTGTAGCTCTAGACAGTTACCTATGGCTATGGTTTTATTAATACAGTTGTCTGATTGATTTTATAGTCTCAAGCATTCAGAAATCACGCAAAAGAAAATTAAGCAGTTTTACTACGAAAACCATGGTTAATTTTTGTAAGGGTTGTGATGTCCACATGTTTTTTGTTGAAGAAATTATAGAGGCTGTGTCATCTATAGCAAAAAGGTGGCCAAAAATTAAAGATTAAGTGGATATTTGAATTAAATGTTTGGTCAATAGCCTATTAAACAAGGATATGATCGTCCTGTAAGTATAACAGCAGCAATTACCAGGCCTTTGCCCTTTACAGGCATTTATAACATGTAATGTTGAAAAAAAACAAAAAAAAAACAATAGTCACCATCACAAAATTTGTAATGGTTTAACTGGTTATAATGTGACTTGTATTGGTTTTACTGGAAACTGTAATGGATTCTGTGGGTCTCTGTTGGTAATTGGTTGCCTTCTATAAAACCAATAAATCCTAATGGAATATGTCCCAAAACACACTACAGAAAACCATTTTTTAGTGGTTTTAATGGTTAAAAGTTGATGGTTTGTAATTTTTGTAATGGTATGTGATTTATTTGTGATGATATTACAATGTTCTGTGATGGTTCTATTGGGGTTTTTTTCCAGCAGGGTTGCCTCATTGTTTTTATATAATGCATTTTAAGCCATTTTAAAGGCTGTTGTTGGCTTAGGTTTGTTTTTATAGCCACAAAAATATTATCTTAATATTTCTTTGTATATTATTATTTGAAGTAACAAAACCATGGTGAATTTGCGGTTACCATGGCTACAAGAACCATGATTTTTTGTTTTGTTTTATTCGTGTCACCTAAAATGAATGTGTAGATTCAGTCGACTGATAAATTTTACCCTCTTCAACTTAATGCTGTTGAACTGAATACATGGAGCAAACTATTTGCTAAAATAACCATAGCATTAACAGCACCGCTGGCTGAAATACAAGCGCGCGGTTCTGTCAGTCAGATGCCCGTGAATGTTGCATGTGTTACTATAAGAAGCACTGCCTGTTTTCTTTCAGAATCATCATTGGCTGGTAGAAAGACAAAAATAGGTTACATAAAAGTTTTTACCAGTTTCTGACTAAAAGTTTCTGACTAAATGTTCTATTTAATGTTATAAAAGACTAAAATGTCTAAAATGTTATAAATTAATCTATTTAAAAATATGTATTAATTTAAATGAATTAATTAGGCTATATAAAAAATCATTTGAAAAAAAAAAAAAATAATAATAAATTAAGACTTGTTTCGTCCAGAGTTTTTGAACGAATCTCTTGAATGATTCAGGCATCAAATACATTTAACAGTCACTGTTTGCCACCTACTGGCATAATGTAACATAATCTTTTTTTTTTTTTTTTTTTTTTTTAAAGCGTATCATTAGTTCCAAAGGTTAATTATTCGTTTTGATCGCGGCTGCCACAACATCAGTCTATCCGGATTAAAAACGTTCACCCCAATACTTTCGTTATTATTTAATGTCTGCGACACAGAAATGTAGCCTACTGTGTAAGTAGACTGTTTGTGAAGCTCTTTCAAACATAAAGTATTGAGAGCTGCTCTCTCTGGATCAGCGGTTGCGCGAAAGCAGGTTTAAATATTCCGGTGTGATGTGATTTCAAAGGATTAATTGACACCGCTGAATCCTCCTCATTTAGGAATAAGACCGCGTGTGTTTGAATCGAGATCGCGATCTTTTAATGAATAAACGTGCATACATATGAGCCTATGTTTTTGCTTGTTTGTTTGTTTATTTTGTAGTCCATGTAATATTTGTACCAGACCTCAAGTGTACTTGCCTGAATGAACGAATTGATTGAATGAATGATTGAATGACTCACTTAAAACAGGGATTTGCGCGTTCAGTTTTACATTTAGAGTATCGTTTCTTTTTAAAAATAATTTCATATTTCATATTTTCACTATGTTGAATTAAAGTATTTCTCTCTAAAGCTACTTATATTTCAACTACTTTTTTGTAATGTCGATTCAGTGTTTCCCCCCCTAAATTAACACAACGATAACTATCTTTAATTACATTTACATTTACATTTAGTTATTTAGCAGACGCTTTTATCCAAAGCCACCAATGGATCTACAATCAACTTAGGCTTACAGTGCTTTTGGGAAACGCAGCCCTGGAATTGATCAGTACAGATTTGTTACTGGAGATACAGTGTGGAAACACAGACAAGTAGCCTACTGAAGAGGTGATGTTATAAGTTTTTAATGAATTGTTGCCCAGTCAGCTCACCCTGATCACACATGACAAGCTAAAAGTGCTGTATTAAGTCACTATCCCTATGAATTTTAAATGCTTTGGATCATTTCCATTTGCAAGTAATATATTCCCACCTGTGCATTTACAGATCCCCTCTAATCATCTTATATTTTACAGGTAACAAACCAAAGGACAGCAGCTTTGCTGTGTCAGTCATGGTAAATACAGGAAAATTCTTCATGAAGATGCTTGCAAGGCAAGATGAGGGGAAAAAATTAAAGGTACTTTTCTTCATTTTCATAGATTTTGGGATATTTATCTATATTTGGGTAATTAATAAAGTTACATTTTATTCCCTGTAAAGTAGGAATAAAAAATGTTTGTAAAAATGTTATCTATTTTTAAAGCCCAGGGTCAGTGAAGATGGTGTGGTCGGGAATTCTGGTGTTTGTAGGAAATCTGAAGGAACATCTCCCAGCATTCTACTACGATGTTGCCCTGATGATTGAGGTAATTCACCTCTTAGGTGATGCAGATGTGGTCAAAAGTTTACATACACCTTGCAGAATAAACTGCTTCATCAGAGCAGAAATTGCATTTTTTTTTAATGATTCTACCCCTCTACCCTCTTACTGCTTAAATTATTAACATTTTGCAGATACTGCAAGGTGTATATAAACTTTGGACTGCAACTGTGTCTATTGCTTTCACTCAACTGAACCATTTATAATGACTGGATATGTTTTATAACAATTGTTCTTCTTTCTTTCCTCAAGGAATTTTTTTCTGACTTTCCTGCCTCTTTGGAACATTTCTGTCAGAGACTGTGGAGAGATGGTGTGCAACTTCATGACATTTGTGACCCTGGACCACAAAACCAGTCTTAAGTCACTGGGGTATATTTGTAGCAATAGCCAAAAATACACTGTATGGGTCAAAATGATTGATTTTCCTTTTATGCCAAAAATCATTATGACCTTAAGTAAAGACCATGTTCCATGAAGATAGTTTGTAAATTTATTACTGTAAATCTATTAGAACTTCATTTTTGATTAGTAATATGCATTGCTATGAACTTCATTTGGATGACTTTAAAGGCGATTTTCTCAATATTTTGTTTTTTTTGCACCCTCAGATTTTCAAATAGTTGTATCTCGGCCAAATGTTGTTCGATCCTAATGAACCATACATCAATGGAAAGCTTATTTATTCAGCTTTCAGATGATGTATAAATCTCAATTTAGAAAACTTGACCCTTATGACTGGTTTTGTGGTCCAGTTTCACATTTGAAGTTTACTGCCGATGGAGAGCTTCTGGGATATTGACAAACAGCATTTCCCAGCAAGTTCATTTGGAGTTCTTTTTTTTTTTTTCTTTTTTTTTTTTAAATTAATTTTATTTATTTAGTCAAACTTGCATTCATTAATGCTGGAGTAAGAAACCTTTCGGTCCTGTTTAATGTTGGTGCTAGTTAGAGCCGGCGCCAGGGCACCTCCATTGGGGGGGCATTTGAATTTCTAGGGGGGGCACAAATCACGTTTGGGGGGGGGGGGGGCGAAGCGTGCAATCTGTGATCGCGTGCAGTTGCTGACGCTCGCTAAAGCCTGCAATCGCTTTCTTATGTGCGCTGTTTTATCGGTTTCACTTTCGCTTTCGAAATCGATCACATTCAGCAAGGAGGGGAGAGGATGGAAAGGGGGGGCACAGTAACTCGTTTGGGGGGGCACGGCCCGTGAATGCCCCCCCTTGGCGCCGGCCCTGGTGCTAGTAAAGGTTTGAGAATTTATGGTTTCACAGACAAGGCTTAGACTAAGCCAAGATTAGGCCATAGTTCAATTAGGACATTTAAATAATTTTCATTAACATGCCTTAGAAAAAAACATTACTGGTGTGCATCTTGAGACAAAACAAAGGCACTGATATTTTTAAAGATCAGTCAGTGCAAGTTTCTTTCAGTTGAGACAGCTCAGAATTCAATTCAATTCAATTCAATTCAATTCAATTCAATTCAATTCAAATGAGCTTTATTGGCATGACTTGCACAGTATTGCCAAAGCATAATTATAGAATTACATTTTAGTCTGGGGCTGGTCTTAAGCCTTGTCTGTGAAACCGGGGGTACCATAAATTTGTTGTGCATGGAATGATAATTTTCTTGATTTTTTTTTTTTTTGTATTAAGTGTGTGTGTTTGCGTGTTAGTAATCCTATACGTTATGGAGACCAAATAACTTCACAAGGATAGTAATACCACAACATTTTGACCTTGTGGACATTTTTAGGTCCCCAATGAGGAAACAGGCTTATATATCATACAGAATGATGTTTTCTGGCAAGATTAGGTACTTTTGTATGTATGTAAGTGATTTTGCATTGTTCTCCAGACTCTTTCTAATAAGTGAGTTAAAGTGTTGCAGCTGTGTATAGTGTTGGCTTTTTCTTGTGCATCAGCAAAAAGCGTTTTTGTGTATTTATTTTAGAGATTATTTTGTCAATAAATGTAGAGGGTTTTCCATTTTGTGTTTGTGTTGATTGTAACTAGGTAATTAAGAAATTTTTTTTAAATAAAATTTTAAATAGCCTATACTAAATTTCAACTTCATTGCCAGAGGTATATGACACTGAAATACATTGAAATGACATTGACGTATATTTTAGTTCACATTAATTGCTTATTCAGAAGTACATATTTACCATATTTCAAAGTACATATAAAATATACTAAAGTCTTAAGTGGTTCAAAAATATCACTCAAAAGTTCAACTAATTGCATTTAATGTAATTTTAAACTGTAATATATTTGAAATCAATTACAAATAACATGCATTTAGGTGGTCGAAAACATTACATTTATTCACGCTTAAGTGTATTGTTAAATGACATTAAAGTATATTTTAGTCAACATTAATTGCTTGTCAGTACATTAGTAGTACACTTTAACCATTTTTTAAAGACACTAGAAGCAATTATGAAAGTACATATAACGATGTACTAAAAAGTCCAACTTAAGTGTTTTTAAAAAATCACTCAAAAGTTCAACTAATTGCATTCAATATCACTTTAAAATGTGATACATTTGAAGTTAATTACAAATACAATATATTTAAGCGTCGAAAATAGCATATTTAATTTGTACTTGTGTGTTCTTTTAAAGTATATTATTTGTGCAATAAGTACACTTTATAAAAGTATACTTAAGTGCACTTCTTTTTCACAAGGATATGAAGTAGTCAGTACTTGAAATGCAGTTCAAGTATGATGCCAGCAACACTAAGATCAAGGGTTCGACTCCCAGGGAACACATACTGATAAAATGTAAACTTTAGATGTACTGTAAA
Organism: Tor tambroides; assembly: GCA_021397915.2. Taxonomy (NCBI): domain Eukaryota; kingdom Metazoa; phylum Chordata; class Actinopteri; order Cypriniformes; family Cyprinidae; genus Tor; species Tor tambroides. The sequence goes on from JAFVLL020026577.1 coordinate 5,873, forward strand.
ATGCACTGGATAAAAGCGTCTGCCAAATGAATAAATTTAAATGTAAAAAATGTTCCATGTCATTATCTCACTGACTTGCGATTGCATATTAAGCACTTGGCAGACTGTAATGAAAATGGCAACATCTTTGCTATATGATACATATCGCAATACATATGAGGAGTTCAGATGCAAAAGCCTCTAAGTGCCATCTGAAATTTTCTTCTAAAATGAGCATTTTTCTTACACTCTAAAAAATGCTGGGTTAAATACAACCCAGCGCTAGGTATAATATGGATGAACCCAGCGACTGGGTTACTGTCCAGAAGGTTGGGTTAAACATTTAACCCAACTGTTGGTTGAAAACAACCCAGCATGTGTTCTGTCCAATATTTACCCAGCACTGGGTTGTATTTAACCCAGCATTTTTTAGAGTGTAGGCTCTCATGTGTAGGTTCAGTAATTTCACTTTAGTGGCAATGAATAGGTTCTTTTCATCACTACTAAAGTGAAATAACTGAACATAAATATAGTCGCTTGAGAAAAGCTCATTTTAGAAGAAAATTTCAGATGGCACTTAGAGGCTTTTGCATCTGAACTCTTCATATATTGCAACTGACACTGCACCAAATGTGTGTGTGTGAATCGGTCAGTCTCTCTAATGCAGATTCAGAGTTCAAATTTAAAGGGATAGTTCACCTAAAAATGAAAATTTTGTCATTAATCACTCACCCTCATGTCATTCCGAACCCATAAGACCTTCGTTCGTCTTCCCACATGTCCGGCCTAAAAGTTGCGCTTGAACATGCTGCGACGGCTACAGCCAATGGCCAACTAGCAGGTATATTCTGTGCCTACATGAGAGAAAACAACTGCAGGTATCAATAGTCTGTATTTGTCATTCAGAAAGGGTAACCAGAACTAAGACTGCATGTATACGATCCATAAACAAAGCCATTTTAAATATGAATAATGTTTTTTTTTTTTTTTAATTCCAGATGAAAAATTAGACAATATTTGGATAATTGGATTGAATAAATTGGATGTTCAGGTAAGATGACAAAAAAATTAGAACAGCCTTCTGTCTTGGCCGTCTTGACTTCTTTGGTTGTATTCTTGACTTTTGCTTTTATTCTCATGCACTTGTTTGTTAAACCGAACAGCCAATCAGAGTTTTCTCTCAACGGATGTCGATCCAACATGCTCAATAGGCCAAAAAGCCACCGATGGGTTCTGACTAGTGCCAGTGGTGCTGAACACACCACAAAAACGAATCTGACTGATGCTCTACGATGGCCTGACGTTAGCCGATGGTCAGCTTGGTGTCATGTGTGTCATGGCTTGTATTCAGACTTGAACTGTAGAGACTGTAGGAAATATGAACAAAAAAACAAAACTGTATCGAAAAACTAAAAACATAGATTGCTAAATATTAGTATTTTAAGGGAATATTGGGAATGATGTTTTTGTATGGACATTTTTAGCATGTCATCATTCGTCCACAATTTTCTGAGTCAAAATCAGCTGAGGGTTACTCATTTGAACATTGAAATGGTTCATAGAATGTGTGGTTTTCAAATACGGTGACACATCAAATGACGCAATCAAAACCAGATTCTCAAGCCTCCAGTGTATAACCTCCCATACCTCTGAAAATCAAAATGATCAAACTTTTTGAGCTGTATTTTTAATTTCCATTCTGTTTCACTTCCTTTGGGGAGCCTGACAATATTTTAAAGAAGTAATGTCATAATTGGGGAGAAGGATGAATAAATAGTTTAGTAATTTCAGGGGAATCTTTTATCTGTCAATATTTACAATGACTGAATCAAAAGTATGTTGTGGTAAATACGCTATCGTCTGAGATACAATATCTCAACAAAAAGATATCTACAGTTCTATAATAAAGTCATAGATCAAATGAAAGGCTGCAAGAGAGCACTGTGTTTTTCAGTTCAGTATTTGCGCTGAAATGTGACCACAGAGATTCAGTACACTATTTTTAAATGTCCTACTTTTGATTTCTCCATATTCAGTAGAAGCCTACGTTATCTTTCACATCTCTACGCAGTACGCTGAAAACTTGCATCATTTAGCCCATGCACTGGAAATTAAATCAAAAAGTTTTTTGACACACTGCTGTTGGTATAGTGGTGTACCACAGTTTCCCATATAATAAACCCCAAATAAACCTGTAACGTTTGAGCAATATGGCAATGATGACAAGGATTAAAACTGCTTGTAAATGCAAAACAGTGCAGGAATGGTTTCTTTCACTTCCATGTATTTGTCTACAAGCTCTGACAGCAGCCATGCAACTACGTCAAGATGATGTCGTCTCGCTGTTTCTCTCTCTCATAGTAATTAAATCTTAGCAAAAACAATTTGTTATTGATTGAATCATTCATAAAGAAGTCAAACATGAAATTTTAAAGAAGTCAACAGTCAGACCATTTCAGTGTTGGGGAGTAACTAGTTACATGTAACAGAGTTGTGCAATTTAACTGTAATTGTAATCAGTTACAGTTACTGATGGAAAAATGTGTAATTAAATTACAGTTACTTATGAAAATGATTACAAGCTATTACAAAGGGGGTTACATCTGAATATTTTCACACACACGATTTAATTGATTCTTTCCAAAATCGAATCGACTGCTTTAAAATATGATACATCAATGTTTCAAGAGTTTAGGACACAGAATAGGACTGTTTTATTCTCTATTTGGGTTTATGTATATGCTTTATTTTTTTTTTTAAGTTTTTTTTTTCAAGGCATTGTTAGATTCCAGTGTTTCCTGTCACAGCAATGCAAAGATTTGATTTCAAAAAGAGTATTTTTTTAATTGTGGTGGCTGTGCTTTAAAATTACATTTTTTTTAGTCTTAACTCAAGTGATTAAGGATTTTGAAAGTCTGACAGTAATCAGTGTTGATTACCGTTTTACTTGTTTGAAAATGATTAATAGTTGAAAACAGAAATTTAGAAAAAAAATCAAAAAAGAATTAAATGTAATCAGTTACATTAATAAAGCAATCAAAATAGTTACACAACATTTTGAATAGGGTAACTTGTAATCTGTAACTTATTACATTTCCAAAGTAACATTCACAACACTGGACTGTTTAAAGTATTTGCTGTGTTTGATATTTCATGGTGTTCCTGAAGTGTTGTTGAAGTTCTTTGCTTTGTTTCATGCCATTTTATGACATTCTGGTCAAAGAAATGTGGAGTTTTTCTGTAAGAGTTCAACATTACATAATCACATATGTAGCTGATATGACAAAATCCTCCACTTGATTTTTTTTCAACAAAGTTGCTATTTTGGTACAAAATATGTACATTTATAATAATCATACAGAAATTTATACTGGAGCCTTTATAAATATCTCTCATCCTCTCAGTAATCAGTCTCATTAATTTATCCAATTACAAGTCTTCCCATACCATAAATATGTTTTAAAATATATTTAAAAAAGCTAAAATTTGCTTCAAAATATATTTATGCAAATATATTATCTACCAGTTTCTACTATTTTCTGTATATTTTTCGAAATATTAAGAGTTTGGTTCTAAAACGCTATAAATCCATTTTTATTAATTTGAGTAAAAATGTGTTTTCTACGGTGGCCGAGAGAGCTCAACGCGCTGCAACTTCAGAAAACACGCAAATAGAAAAAGCACCAGCAAATCAAGAAAACATCTTCATCAATTTGACAGCAGGTGCTGCAAATGCTCACAACACAAACAAATAAAGAAACGCACTGCAAATGCTCACAACGCAACAAAATAAAGAATTTTATTTGCAGCGCCTTTATTTTTTTGGTTGTGTTGTGAGTATTTGCAGCGTGTGTGTTGTCAAATTGACAAAGTTGTTTTCTTAATTTGCAGGTGTTTTTTCTATTTGCAGCGCGTTGAGCTCTCTCGGCCACCGTAGTTTTCTTTACCAAGAAAGTGGCAAGATGAAAACCACTATTTTCTGTTTAAAACTTTCTTATAGCATCTTTAGGTTATAATAACATTAAAAATTCAAATCCAGATTTTGATTTTCAAAGATTTATTATAAAAACTTACTTTTTTTCCAAAATGCAATAAATCCATGACACTTTTTTTTCAAAATGCAATAAATCCATGACACTTTTTTTTTTTCAAAATGCAATAAATCCATTGAATCAATATAAAAGTTATTTTTCATATTGAAACTGTTGAAAATACACAACAAAGTAAGTTGATCCACATATGACAGCCTCTGAACTTGGTCAATACTAATTTTATATAGGAATACTAGTAGGTTCATTCAATCAGTCATTGCCCCCAAAATGAATTCAATGTTTCATCTTGTTAATGCTATAAATTAATTACAACAATAAAAGGAAATTTCATCATAAACAAGAACATTAACAACAACATCACATTAGAACACAGAAATTCAGTAGCCCCTCACTGCAGAACAAAGATCCAGGGGCCAGGGCTGGATCCACATCTAGGGGGTGGAGATTGGTAGGTTTAGGGGTGGAGATGGGTGGGTTTAGGCAGCAGGGGGTGGAGACGGGTAGGTTTAGGTATATGTAAGGTGGGAGGAGTTGGATCTGGATCCAACCTCGCCCCCTGGATCTTGTGTTCTGCAGTGAGGAGGACCATCTCCAGAAATTCCAAAATGATATTTCCCTTACATTCAACTTCCAAAAGTGCATTCATCTTTGCCACGTTAACATTCATTTAGCTGACAAGTGCTATATGCTGTATTAACAAAAACATTAATGGCATTAATAAAAACACTTACTTACACTGACAAGCCACGCAATATCGCGTTCATAATCGAATGCGATTCATCTGCAATTATGAACGCGATATTGCGTAGCTTAAGTGATCTACGGCTCTGTGTATTAAATGCCGCTCCATCTGATTTGTGGATTAGTGCGTACTTGAGACGCGAACCGTTTCAAATGATTCAGTTCGATTTGGTGAACTGGTTTGACCGGTTCACTAAGAAGATCCGGTTAAATAGAACGATTCGTTCGCGAACCGGATATCACTATTTTACTTCATGGAAAAAAGTGGAGACGTGTCGTCCATCTTTTTTTTTCTTTTTTTTTTACAGTCTATGGGTGCAGTCTCTGTGCTTTAAAAAGTATGAAGAAGCAGCTTTTCTGAGCACAACGCTGACAGACCAACCAAGCAAAACACTGAAGTGATAAACTGCGCTGAGGAGACTTTACAAGACCATTTAAAAGTGCACGGACACTCTGCAGTTTCTTATATTTGTACATAGTTTAACTTGAGCTTTCGGAGGACTAACAGACACAATGATGATAGATCTTGAGAGTCAGTTTCTTGAAGAAGGAGCACTGCCCTTACCGCAGGTGATGGTGTCGAGGAGGAAGGCCGGCTCCTCAAAGTCAGGCGTCTGGCGGGTGTGTGGGGTCCTGCTGACTGTGGCCCTGTGTGCCACCGCTGCTGTCTGCTTCACGCTCAACAAGGTGACTATCCTGACCCAAGCACATCATGAATATCATTCTAAATATGCCATTTCAGGCACATATCAGTGCATTATTGTGTACTTAATCTTACGTTTTTTGTTCATTCTAGTCTCAGAACAATCAGGAAGGTGGAAATGGTGAGTTCAGACCCTCAGCTTCATATCCCCTTGTTCCCCATTCACATCAGATTATTTGATTTTCTGTTAAACTAAATCATCTTATATGAGTTATTTTGTGTTTTTCCCCATCAGAGCTCAGGCTCACATTAAGAGATCATCTTTCAAAAGAAAATGTCACTTCCAAGGTTGCCATCCATTTAACAGGTAAGCTTGATTCAAAAGTACTATAAGCGGTAAATGAGCTGTAAATAAACTCTAAACATCACCTCACCTAAAAAGTTTAAGCAGCTTTGCAATGCATTATACATTTTTAATATATTGCAAGAGTCCAAATACTTTTAGGGGTGATTGTATGAAGTCTGGCCTATGAACTTTAATCACCTTATGTATCCAAAAATGTAGGATAAACAAATATATGTAAGATTTAACTCCTATAGAAGTACAGTTTTAAAATGGGTCTGTTTTTGTTAGTCAAAGGCCAAAGTTATAGCAGTCAAACTCTACTATAATTTGACACAAATTCATCTGTAAATTAGAAATGAATCAGTTATAGACACCAATATGAACAGGTTGCATGACATGCTCTCATCCTTGAAAATTATACAAACTATACAAATTAAGAGAAAATATGACCCTGATTACAGTAGATACAGTTTCACTTACAGTGAGGATAAACGTAGTTTTGATGTTTTGTATGGCACCTGCCAAAACTATGAAATATTGAAATTTATAGACATTAAAATTCATTTTAAGAACATCTGTGTTTATTTTGTTAACATTAATGTATTATCAATGGAATATGTCCATAAATGAATGGACAACTATTTTTACAGCATTAATTAATCTAGATTAACGTTGCTGTATACATAGCCTATAGGGTACTATTATTCATTATGTTCATAATGTTTGTCCATAATCTATTAACTAATGTTTATTTAGGCAACTTCAAATGTAAAAAATGCATTATTTACTTGTATATTTATGAATTGCATTCACCAAGACCATAAAATAAGCCATTATGGTACAGTTTTTAAAGGGGACCTATTATGCAAAAATCACTTTTATAAGGTGTTTGAACACAGTTGTGTGGCTGCAGTGTGTGAAAAAATCCAGCCTATAATGGTAAAAATCCACCCACTCATTTATTTATAATCTAAAAAAAATTATAAACAGTCTCTCAGGACGAGCTGTTTCAGATTCTCCCTCTGTTCACGTCACCGAAGGGAAAAGTCCCGCCTATTTGTGACGTTGCCCTAAAAGCATAGACAGCCCAGAGTGAGAAGCTGCGTCAGCCTCCGCCATTAACGTTACTGATTACTGTAGCTGCTGGAGATATACAATGTCAGCCAAAGAGGCTTTTCAAGTGTTGTGTTTTGGGATGCACTAACGAACATAGGACTCGCCATAATCTCCCCTCATCTGAGCCGCTGAGGACACTGTGGTTAAGTTTCATTGTCTAAGGAAATGTCCCTGAAAAAAAATCGGTGAAGTCCCCAATACTTGTAGGGATCAATACCAACACTTCGTGCGCGAACGTCAGCTCCAGGCAAAGTATCACATGTTTGTTTTCTAAAATGCCCTTCTAAAAGAACTTCTTGGCACTCTGTAAGGCTAATGATGCTAAAGCTACCCTTGTCTCTGTCTGTTCTCACTGGTGCTGCCCATGAATGATCATGAATAGGAATGTGGTGGTTAAAAGTTGCATATGAAAGCAATGCGAGTCGATCGCTTGAGTTTGTTGAGCTCATAATCACGAGTGGGTCTTAAATAGTTTGTGATAGCATGCCATGCACCATGAGACCAGCTATGTTGTTATTTTTATCGCGCTGTGCTCCCTGTCTGTGCAATTCATAAAAGCAAATTTATTATGCACAATACAATCAGATGACTGACTTTGAAACAGAGTATGTTTTCTGTAAAGATAACAGGCTTGTACTAATCGTGGAATGTTTATTTGCAAAGGCTATCACTGCTAATGTAGGAGCTCGAGCTCTTGAAGCTCCACCCACTTCTCTGTGAGCACCAGCTCATTTGCATTAAAGCAACACACTCAAATACAGAGCGTTTTGGCTGACACCCTAAAAGTGGCAATTTTAACAAGCTATAAAAAATTACCTGTCAGGTATTTTGAGCTAAAACTTCAGATACACACTCTGGGGACATCAGAGACTTATTTTACATCTTGTAAAAAGGAGCATAATAGGTCACCTTTAAGGTTGTCACTTGATGTCCAATGTAAATTCTACATCCTGCGGCAAAAACCTATTGAGAAGTACCGACTTAGGCCATGTTTTTGTTGTATTCTCTTCTAGGTGCATATGACCCTGAGGTGTGTAAGGATAGCCTAGATTGGAAACAGAACCAGGACCAGGCTTTCGTTTCAGGCGGCTTGGAATTGGTGGACAGAGAGATCATCATTCCTAACGACGGCATTTACTTCGTCTACAGCCAGGTGTCTTTCCACATCAGCTGCAAGAATGACATGCCTGAGGACCACGACGTCGTGCATATGAGCCACGCGGTGTGGCGCTACTCCGAGTCCTACGGCAGCTACAAGCCGCTTTTCAGTGCGATCCGCTCCGCCTGTGTGCACGCGTCTGACACTGAAGAGCTGTGGTACAACACCATTTACCTCGGTGGAGCCGTCAGCCTGCGAGCTGGAGACAAACTACGCACCAAAACCACCACAGAACTCCTGCCCCGCTTCAAAAACGAAAAAGAAAGAAACTTTTTTGGGGTGTTTGCTTTATGATATCATCTTCTTCTTTCGGCTTCTTCCGATTAGGGGTCATCACAGCAGATCATCCGTCTCCATTTTGCGCTGTCCTCTGCGTCTTTCTCTGTCACACCAACCACTCGCATGTCCTCCATCACCACATCCGTGAACCTCCTCTTTGGTCTTCCTCTTCTCCTCCTGCCCGGTGACTCCATCCTCAGCGCTCTTCTCCCAACATACCCTGCGTCCCTTCTCTGCACATGGCCAAACCATCTTAGTCTTGCCTCTCTCACTTTGTCTACAAACTGTCCTACCTGCGCTGTACCTCTAATATGCTCATTTCTGATCCTGTCCATCCTCGTCACTCCCAAAGAAAACTGCAGCATCTTTAACTCTGCCACCTCCAGCTCCTTCTCCTGTCTTTTTGTCAGTGCCACCACCTCCAAGCCATACAATATAGCTGGTCATACTACCGTCTTGTAAACTTTACCTTTCACTCTTGCAGGTACCCTTCTATCACAAATCACTCCTGACACTCTTCTCCACCCACTCCACCCTGCCTGCACTCTTCTTTACTAATCTACCACACTCTCCATTACTTTGAACAACTGACCCCAAGTATTTAAACTCATCCACCTTCACCACATCTGCTCCTTGTAACTGCACTGTTCTGCTTCCCTCTCGCCAGTTTATGCACATGTACTCTGTCTTGCTCCTACTGACTTTCATTCCCCTTTTCTCCAGTGCATACCTCCACCTCTCCAAACTCACTTCCACCTGTTCCCTACTCTCACTACACATCACAATATCATCTGCAAACATCATAATCCATGGAGGTTCCTCCCTGATCCCATCCGTCAACCTGTCCATCACCATTGCAAACAAGAAAGGGCTAAGAGCAGATCCTTGATGCAATCCCACCTTCACCTTGAACCAGTCTGTCATTCCTACAGCACACCTCACTGCTGTCACACTGTCCTCATACATATCCTGCACCACCCTCACATACTTCTCTGCCACACCCGACTTCCTCATACAGTACCACAACTCTTCTCTCGGCACCCTGTTATAAGCTTTCTCTAAATCCACAAACACGCAATGCAACTCTTTCTTGCCTTCTCTATACTTCTCCAACAGCACTCTCAAAGTAAATATTGCATCCGTGGTGCTCTAACCTTGCATGAACCCATACTGCTGCTCACAGATCATCACCTCTCCTCTCAATCTAGCTTCCACTATCCTTTCCCATAACTTCATTGTGTGGATGATCAACTTTATGCCCCTGTAGTTACTGCAGCACTGCACATCTCCTTTGTTCTTATAGATCGGTACCAGTACACTTCTTCTCCACTCTTCAGGCATGCTCTCACTTTCCAAGATTTTATTAAACAACCTGGTTAAAAACTTCACTGCCATCTCTCCCAGGCCTCCACTGGTATCTCACCTGGACCAACCGCCTTTCCACTCTTCATTCTTTTTATAGCTGCCCTCACTTCATCCTCTCTAATCCCCTGGACTTCCTGATTCACTATTTCCACATTGCCCAACTTTCATTTTCTACATTCATCAGTTCCTCAAAATACTCCATCCACCTTCTCAACACAATCTCCTCACTTGTCAGCACATTTCCAACTGCATCCTTTATCACCCTGACTTGTAGCACATCCTTCCCAGCTCTATCCCTCTGTCTAGCCAGTCGGTACAGGTCTTTTTCCCCTTCCTCAGTGTTTAACTTCTCATACGGCTTATCATACACTTTTTCCTTAGCCTTCGCCACCTCTTTCTTTGCTTTGCGCCGCATCTCCTTGTACTTCTGACTACTTTCTTCATCTCTCTGACTATCCCAATTCTTCATCTCTGACTTCTTCCTCCTTATGCTTTCCTGTACTTCCTCATTCCACCACCAAGCCTCTTTGACTTCCTTCCTCTGTCCAGATGTCATACCAGGTAGCTGTCTCCCTCACCACTTCTGCAGTGGTCGCCCAGTCGTTCGGTAACTCTTCACCACCACCGAGTGCCTGTCTCACCTCCTCCCTGAAATTCATGCAACAGTCTTCCTCCTTTAACTTCCACCATTTTAACCTTGGTTCAGTCCTCACTCTCAGGTGTTTTACCGAGAGTGTCCTCGCTGCAGACTGTAGCACGGTGACGTCATGTATTTTGACGTCACGTATGTCTTAGTGTGCATGCACAAAGTGATGTCTTAAAACGCATGCGCCATAACTCGCTTTACTGCGCATGTGCATCTTACTCGTGTTATTACTAGCATTTTATTACTTTTTAAAATATATTTTATTACTTTAGCTTCCATGATTTTGATTTTCGAATGTCTCATTAGAGGTCAAATTATATAGGCCTAATTATAAATAATTATAGAGAACACTCTGATTTCTTCCGTGTACAGAGGTTACCGTGGAAACTGCTCTATTTCTGCTGTTCCATAACTGCTGTCAGACAGTCAATTTATGCTTTTATTCAGTCTGTCTGCTGTTTTGGTTTATACTAATGCAAAAATTGGACCAAATGTTTGTTTTAAGTCTTAACCGGAAGATGGAAAACAAACTGTAAAAATCTCAACACTTTGGATAATAAGGTAGCCTATGTTGAATTGTTTATGGAGCAGAACAAATGCCTATAATGTATCATTTTGACTCATCCTTTTCTTAAAAAATGATTTAAAGGCTGAAATGTGAGGTTTATCATTCTATGAAACTTTGCTTTTTCCTCTGTCATTGTTTTTATTTTTATGCATTATATTTGTGCATGTTTCTGTACTGTTTCTTTGACCATTTAAAAAAAAAAAAAGTTTAAAGGTTAGTAAAAAACAATCATGCCAATAAAAGTTTGAAATTGAATTTAATACATACAGTAAATAGTCTCCATCCCATATTTTGCCAAGCACCTCATTAAAATTATCAGATGTTAGCAGTAACAATTTATTTTAATAATAATGATAATAATAATAAAGTTATTTGAGTGGCTGTTTATATGATAGTGTATGTGAACAGCAACAACAACAACATTTACAAGTAAATGATGTGTGAAAAGTTTAGGGGTGTGTGGGGACATTGCAATGTACATTTATATAATTAAGTTTACATAACGCAATATGCTGAGAAACAATATACAATGTACTGACTGCAGAAACAAAGAGTATACAACATGTATGATATACGTATATAACAATACACATTACACAAAGAGATTGATGGTAGTAGGGCAGTAGCACAGAAATATTCACAGTACACACAGCATGTGACACGGTGTAGTCTGATTGATTGTATTGTACATTATCGGTTGCAATTCAGCAGTTAGCCTGAGGGAAGACACTGTCCAGCAAGCTGATTGGCGCAGGTCCTGATGCCATGATAGAAAGTTGTCAGAACACACTGCATCACAGTTTGCGTATGGGGCTGCGTAGCAGCAGACTGCTTAGAGTGCCCATGATGACCCCTGTTCACCACCAAAATGTCTACAATGGGCACATGAGTGTCAGACCTGGACCAAGGAGCAATGTAAGATGTTTACCTGGTCTGATGAATCACAGGACTCCGCTCCTGCCATCTCCAATGTACTATGGCATCCGAGACTACTCCTTGTGTTCTTTGTTGAAGACAAACCCAACTGATTTAGAATAAATAGAGAACAAACAATGTTAAAAATAAGGTTTGAAGAAAGGCATTTACATAGTACACCGGTTTAAAGTAGAGATGTTCCGATATCCTTTTTCCCTTCCCGATTCCGATACCTAGGCTCGGGGTATCAGCCAATACGGAGTACTGATCCGAAAACTGGGTGTGTATCTGGTTATACAGCTGTATGTACTACTAGCACTGTATGAACTGATACAATTATTTTATGGTGTGCCTCATATATTAGTCTGGCGAGTAAACAAAAAAATATATAATGTTTGGAAAATGGCACAGCTTTTTAAATATCTAAAAGTACACTCTTAACAACAGTCAGTCAAGCATTATAAATATATTATGATAAGTATTATTTAATGATAGAACTTTAGTCATTAGAATTAAAACTTGGTAACCATGTATGAATGCACATTAGTCGTTTTAACTGAACTTAGGACTGGTGGTGGAGCTTTTTTGGTCATTCAGTGTTTCTGTAAAAAAAAAAAATGGGGAAAAAACTATCAATAATACTGATAAGATAATCATATACTAAATGCACTAAGGATTAACGAGCTGCTGGATTCATGAATATCAATGACGTTGTCTGCATTGGCTCGAACTGATTTGCTGAAATCAAAACAAGGACGATAATAGGTGAGCGCCAGCCAATGAGATTGTCGTTTTTGCCATTAGCTCCGCCTACTACTGGAGAACCCGCAGTTCTTAAAAGCTGAAGAATTCCAAAGGAACTCCGTTATTTTGACAGGAAAATACAACAAAGAATATCGTTTACATACCATGGAGAATTGACACGCTACATGTAAGACTCTCTCTCTCTCTCTCTCTCTCTCTCTCTCTCTCTGCCTGTGAGAAAAAAGCAAATCGACGGTGAGTCGTGCGCTTCACACTAGAGCTTACGGTACGTCAAATACAGGTGCGCTGCGCATCCATTCAGATGATCTGATCATCTGAAAAATAGCACAGATCGCTTGACAGATGAAACTCTGAAGTACTCAGTCAGTGTGTTCAGCGAGTGAAAATATATCTGTGCTAAACTTATATATAGCCTCCAACTCACACACTGGTGAGTAAAATCTGAGCATTTATTAGCCAGTGGCTAATATTAGACATCATTTATTTGCCCAGGGTGAAGATTTAGTCGCATATGCGAGTGATTTACTGGCAATGTGCTAGCATTTATGTATTTCTTCTTCGCTGCTCTAAATAGTGGTTGCTTGTGGCAACACAGCACAACTTCCTGTGTTTGCATTCTGAGCAGCGAAGAAGAATTGATTTCCTATTTGCAGGGTTAAGCAAAGCTATCTATACCGATTCCAGAATTTTTTGTGGTATCGGTGGAAATTCCAATACTAGTATCGGAATCGGAACAACCCTAGTTTAAAGCAAACTCTGAAACGATGTTATGCATTATCTCTTGCTTGTTGTAAGAAATGCTACTTTAAACAGTGCCTGACATAGGAAATTTCAAACAAGGAAAAGCAAATTGCTTTGTCTGAAAAGTACCTAAGAAACTTAGTTTGTTTATAAAGAATATATGTAAAAATTGTATGTGAGGTGGAACATAAACAACTGGTAAACTAAATGTTTATGATGTAGAATATGAACATATTATGAAGGTGTAAAAGAAAACATCAAAGACAATCACACATATGGTACTGTTCTTACGGTACAATATAAATAAATTAGCAATGCTTTACAATAAGGTTTCAAATTTCAACATTAGTTAACAATGAAATACTTATTTATTAATCTTTGCTATTGTTAACTTCAACATTTACTAATACATTATTTAAATCAAAAGTATCTGTTAATATTATTTAATGGAACTGAGCTAATACTAACAATGAACAGTTGCATTTATATTAATTAACGTCAATAAAGATTAATGTTTACTGTAACAAAAATATTGCTCAGTTAATATTAGTTAATGCATTAACTATTAGGAAGGATGTTATTGTAAAGTGAAGGCTGAGTTACAGTAATGGCAGTCTCTGCCATGGTAAGACTTCTGTTTACAGTAACTTATGACATACACTCACTCTCTCTCTCTCTCTCTCTCTCTCTCGCTCTCTCGCACGCTTGTGAACATTGTGGTTGCTATGTGAGATAATTAGTATAATTAGGCCTATTTCATTTGCTTACATTTAGTTATTTATAGATGTACTACCAACATGATTAATGCATATACATATACAACATCAGGATAATAAAAAGATGTAATGAAAACATAAATTATGCTCCGCCAGTGTGTAGGTGAGGTACACTGAATCGCTGACACGAGAGTATAGTTTAGTCAAGCCTTTAATGGCGACGGCCAACACAACAATAACAAGAAGCACAAGTGAAGCTCCGCCCTGGCCAATGGGGTCACGAACAATGTCAGTAGACATTGACGTATGTTCAATGACATAGTTCTGCACAGACTGCTCCCACAATAGTTGATTGACAAGGCTGTCTTACCTTAGACCCGCCCTGAGTGAGCTGAGTGAACTGAGTGAGCTGTAAACAGTCCGACCGCCATTGTGTCGACTCCAGTGCAGGGGAAGACAAGATGTCTCAGATTAAGCGATTAAAGTGCTTTGTTGTTGACATCTGAGCCACTGAAGTCGCAGAGGATTAACGTTACTTTCGCCTTGAAGTGAATGCGCCAATCCCCAATCTTCCTAAATGTGTCTATGTTCGCACGAATCATTCGTGATCCAGCCTCACCTACAGAAGAAGTGAGTATAAGGGTTTTTATGAATCTTTGCAAATCGCCTTTCCTAATAATGTGCTAGTTAGCCAGTTTCGCGGCTGAAGTTCACAGTCTGTGGTTAAGGCTAGAAGGGACACGTATGGCGCTACTGGGCATGTGCACATCAATACAGCATAATTTTTGTCACACTGTACAAGAGTAATTACTATTTTTTCATTCTTGTAAGGGTTAGGTTTAGGGTTGGGGTAGGTGTCGACGTTAATAAAACACAATCTGATAGGTATAAAATTAATTTCATTGATCATTTCCGGTCGGAGCTGTATCCCTTCTAGCCACAACCCACAGTCTGCTTGTCACCACACAGAAGAGAGGGGCGGGGTTAGCAGAGCTCATTAGCATTTAAAGCAACATGGACTAAAATGGCTTAATGAAAATAGAGCTCATTTTGACAGGCAAAAAAAAGTGTTTTATACTACCATTGAGAAATTTTATCCAAAGTATGTTATAGACTTTTAATTAAGACCCTACAGAATCATATAAACTTGCGCAAAATGGGCATCCGATGACCCCTTTAAAGCAAAACAAGGATATTGGTAAAAGGCAGCCCATCTAGTGCAGCTCATAATCCTTTAACTTGTCGGGAAGCCGACGGAGACGGCCAGACCGCCGAGGAGCCTGCACCGGAACAGCTGAGGGGGAGGCCAACTCATGGCACGAGACCTCCACCGAACCTGATGGGGACACGGTCCCACCCTCCGGACATCCACTGCCATCAGACCCAGGGGGTGCAGCGGGTGTCGCTATCGCCAGCGGAATATCAGGGTCGCTCGGAGGGGCAGCAAGTGGCACTTCACACTCCTCTCCGCTCTCAGATTCTGCACCGTCATCACAATGACCTGCGACACTTGGGAAAGAGTCAACTTTATAACAATCTGTTAAGCGAACCCTATAAGAAGCACGCCGCAACTGGGAACCCGTGAATTTACGGACGTTGCACCACGTCCCGTCTGAACTAAGCACAAGATATCTGCTTCGAGCCCGTGACTTGTTACGGTCGCTATACAAATACACAAGGTCGCCAGGGCAAATATCAAGGCTAGGTGCACCCTGACTTAGTGGAGCTTTAGCTTTAACACTGTGGGGATGGTTAGCCAGACGTTGCGCATGCTGCAACGCAATCAGTTCCCGGTCATGCACCGGTAACTGTTCAAGAGAAAACTGATCACGCTGCAACAGCATCTCGCGGGCTGACATGCCACGTGACCGAATACGGCTATTTAACCGAGCAACAGCAACAGACAATAGCAAGGGGGTGACAACCCCACAGCGTGGCTCTAGTCGCAAAATCTCGCCCTGTAGCTCCTGGATGGCCCTTTCGGCCACCGGATTTTTGTTGATATTTTTAGCATCACCAACTTCAATGGCCAGTCTGTATTGAGCAAGCGCTGTGTCCTTGGCCAGCGCTGAAAAACCTGGTGCCGGGTCAGTTCTAACTGTAGCAAAGGGGCCATCGAGCGGACGAAGGCCAATACACAAGCGTACAATACCATCGCGCAATGTTTCCTTCCGCTCGTCATCAATTAACAAAGCAGCTGTAAAGGATGTCACACACTCTCGAATGACTAAGATGAGTTGGCGCTCACGTTTAAGCACGTCAGCTGCAAAAGTAGACCCGACCGTCTCAGGTGGATCACAGCTGGACTGTTCCACTGCAAACACAGGGGACTTTGCCAGTGCAGCACATTGGTGACATCCCTTACTGGTAAGCTGGATGGCTGAATCCAAGTCCAATGCGTAGAAGTACCGGCCAACGACGAGTCTCAACTGGTGAGCTGAGGGGTGATCTAACCTAATGTGCAATGACATAAGCAACCCATGCAGTACTGACCTCGGAACAACGATGCAATCGGTAGTGTTTGACAGTGGTGTGTCACGCCGCACAACTAACAGCCCATCACTTGCTAAGGTAACAGTATTTAAATACCGTTTCACATCTTTGACATTGGTAACTCTCTTGGAAGGACGTGTACCCTGCCGAAGATGTGCGCGTACCCTACGGAGGTCTGGACACTCAGCCTGAATAGACACCCATGTGGCTCTGTTGGCAAAGGGCACCTTTTGAGCTCCCCGCAAGATGTCTGCAACGTCAGTGCGGCACACGACGGAGACCATGGATTCACGGACGAAGCTACACACCTGACATGTCGGGCTGTCACATTGTGAAGCATGGCGACTAGCATAATCTGAAGGGAGAATAGCAGCCCCAGCAACATGACGAACAGAGACCTGAAAGCGGCTTGCAGTAGACAAGAAAGTAGTAACACGCGGGCTCGCAGAAAATTCCCCCCTACACAGCTTCTCAAAGGCCTGTACGCATGGTTTACTGTCAGTGAGCACACACGCCTTCTGAGATGATTGAATAATATACGGACCAAAATGCTTCAGGGCAGCGGCTATAGCTAGGGCCTCAATCTCACACGGAAGCCAATTGATCTGATTTTTGCGAAGCTTAGCGCTAAAATGTCCGGCGATCAACAACTTCAGAGCACCGTCGGTGACAATCCAAAGTTGATCATCAGATCTTGGTATTGTCACACCACAACTACCACGAGTCCATCAAAAAAGAGTGTGTGCCCATCTCTTTGAAAATGTGTGCGTGTTTCTCCAACCACCTTCAATGGCGAAGAGCCATCTGCCTGACGAGCTGACTGCGTACTGCTGAAGACTTTAAGCCCCAGTTTGGTGGCACATGCTGCCCTTATCATGTTCCCAGTCGCACCACTGTCAATGGTCAGCCTAACGGGGACGTGACCATGGAAAGCTTCGAGGCAGGGTGACTGCATGATGTGAACGCGCTGTACTGCCTTAGGATTGTGGTATACGTCCTCGCTGTCATCCTCGGACTCGCCGTCAGAGTGAAACGGAGAGCCAGCAACCTGCCGCGCCCTGGCAATGAAAGCTTTGTCTGGAGGAGGGAGGAAAGGGCATTTGCTGAGGAAGTGACTGTCCGGTCTGTGAGCCTCCTTACAAAGTGGGCAGGACTTCCTAGATCGACCCAGCGATGCAAGCTTCTGTCTTGGAGGGTTAGACACGGCCGAGCACATAGCTCTGGTTTGATGGAAGCCAGGGTGCGTGACCGTAACCCTGTGCCATACCTCTGCTTTACAAGCTTTGGCAAATCGCTGTGTATAAGACGAAGCCAAGTTAGAACAATGAAGTTTTCGATTGTGGGGGAGAGCTCCTCATCCTCTAGAATGGTTTCACCTCCGTGAGTAATGCCAGAGTCTCTACGTAGTAAATTGTCCTCAACAAACGCCATTAATCTCTGGTACAAATCCTCTGGACCTTCATTAGACTCAAGTTTAATGGCAGCAAAGTCAATGAAATGTGCACCAGTTGATTGGAATCCATAATGTAGTCTGATAGTCTGCCATATGTGATCAATGCACGTGGAGTTTTTAACAACAGTATTTCGGGAAATAACAGGGCAGTAGTTGGCAATCTGCCCCAGCATAAGTTCAAGCGCGCTGACCTTTTGTTGGCGCGTGCGCCGTCGTGCCGCGGGAACATCGTCGTCATCATCGGTAAAACCTCTGTATGGTGAAGCCCTAGTCTTCTTTTCCCAGCGCGCGCCGTCGACTAGAAAGGGAGCGAACTCAGTGTGCAATGACAACGTGTAAACAAGGTTCTGACGCCAGTTCTCAAATGAATTCACGGTCTCAACTTTCGTAAGTCACCACTGCTTCGGTGCTCTGTGTGTATTTGCCATGGCTAATGTCTCGAGTGTCGTCAGCGGAGATAATCCACAACGTGGCTCACTTGCACGCGATTATAGCGTGAGTGGATCTCACGTGAGCTCACCAGAACATTTGGGGAGTAAATACGATAACGCCAGTGTGTAGGTGAGGTACACTGAATCGCTGACACGAGAGTATAGTTTAGTCAAGCCTCTAATGGTGATGGCCAACACAACAATAACAAGAAGCACAAGTGAAGCTCCGCCCCAGCCAACGGGGTCACGAACAACGTCAAGAGTCACGTCACAATCCACGTCACACTTCACATACCGGCGCTCTTTGACTTAATGCTTTTTGTTTCCACTGAATTCCTCTTTTGTTTTCGACCAATAAGGATGCCTTACAAACATCCGGTATTAATGTCGCATTGAAATCAAAATGGAAAATTCTTATTTTTAAATGGAATACTGTAGTGTTTATTATAAATAATTTATCCATGCACTTCATTATTTTTTTTTTTAAATTCATGTGCCCTCGTAATCTTTAATCAAAAATGTTAACCTCCTCTCCCCCTCAAAACGATTCATTTTCTCTTCCGGTCAAGAGCTGTGGCGCAAGGGCGGAGCTAGTGACATGAGGGGTAAATGCTGGGATAAACGACAGGGGGAAAAGCTGAAGCTGATGCTTCACTTTATAGAAATAAATGCATTGACCAGTGCTGACGCGAGCCATGGGGGAGTACACTACCCTTAAAAATTGAAAGGATATTCGGACATTACCACAACATTACTCTTAGGACATCGCAAACTATTTTTTTTATGAATACGACTTAACCTAATGGAGGACTCGTTCAGTCATTCAGGCAGTCTCTCTTTCTCGCACGCGCGTGCGTGCACGTGCTGTTAGGCATGTTTTGTGCCGTTGATCGTCCTCGTCGTCGTCATCCTCAATAAATAACAAATTTCTTCATGCTAGAGTGTTGGAGGTGAATCCAGTGGAGAGAAATCCCCCCACAACTACTGCAAACTGGCATTCAGATCTGCCTCCATTTTGTTAGCAACGCCCCAACTTACAATGATCCAATCAATTCCCAAACGACGAAATCAAGTCCCGCCCTCTCATTTCAGATGTCATTTCACTCGGATAGATGTCACAGTAGAGAAAAAAAGACAATCGCAACTTCCGTTTCATGCTGGCTTTAAAATTAGTGTTGTTCTTCTTATTCGTTTTTATTGGGGGTTCGCAGTCTTAAATAGAGCATTACCGCCATACTGTGGGTTAAAATCAGAGTCCGTATGGTGCATGCGTTTTAAAGACATGCATTACGTCATGCATGTGCATGACGTCGAATTGCATGACGTCACCGTGCTACAGTCTGCAGCGAGGATTACTTGGGTTTTACCTGTATTTTGTACTGCATTGCATTGTGTTTTAGACTTGTACGTAAAATTAATGGATAATGTCCTGTAATGGTAATGGGAAATTACCAGTACATTTTCTATTTTTTTACAGTGTAGCTGGACGTCAAGCAAAACTTGAAAAGTAAGGAAAGAATGGAAACCTGTGGGGAGGAAAGCAGTATGCTGAACTTCCAACGCAATGACACTGATAAGACTGAAATGACCTCTAGTCGATGTTTTATATTAAAACAGGTTAAAATCTATAACTCTTATGGATCAGATCCAGGGATCCAGATATCAGAGGGGGAAATCATGGGCATTTTCATCTTGTGTGCATGAATCTGAATTAAAGCAATCCAAGTTATTTATACACTTTAAAAAAAAAAAAAAAAACATTTTTAGTTTAATGAACATGTAATTCTAATGTTACTAACTATTTATTATTAAAAGAATGAAAAACTACTGCACTGCTACTGTAATGAAATTCAAACATGTAATAAATCTATGTAATTCTGATGTGTAATTTGCATTTTCTCTGCAATTTTTGTTTTTGGTTCTGATATTAGGCTACTGAGAGCAAAGGGTATAAACATTGGTTGTGCAGAGGTTACTGCAGACGAAACATTGGTTGTGACGACGAGACCGATCCTCTGCCGCAATTTGCCGGCCCCAAGATCACTCCTTCTCCACCAGACACAGGCGCCGAGCACCAGGCTTCATTGCGGCCGCCGCTCTGCTCGACCGGCCACACGCTTTCCATGATGCCGAGCCTTAACCTCGCCTCCACTGGCGAGACTTCCAACTTCCCCGGCATCCTCGTATCATTCGGCCGTACCAACAATTCCTCCGATCGGAAAGTGGACAGTATTTAAGCCTGAGGCAAACTCTGATTAATTCTGATGCACCGTTCTCACGGAGGGTAAACAAAGCAGATCTGTGCGATCTATTCGTCACCCTGCAAATCAGCCAGCTCTCTTCCGGCCGCAGCGCCGTATGCAGCCAGGCCTCCAGCTCTCATAGCAGACATAAGCGGATGTTGATGCCATTTGTAACCATGACGCAACCAGGCATTTTTCCAAAGTTTATCATCCACACTGAAACGTCTGAAAGTGTTACATTCGCCTTACTGTGCATGTATTAAACCTCACTGAGATGATACAGATGGAACAGACATAAGAATTTTCATGCAATTCTTCTGGCCGGATCAATTTATTTACGGAAATATCTCATCATTCACTGACACGCCCATGGAGCGCTCACTCAGAATTGATCTAAAACGCAACTGTCCTCGTGGTTTGCCGCAGGACTGCAATCGTAAGTAAATTTTCTGTCGTCTTTTTAGGACTGTAATATGAAGAGTGTGCAAAGTAAATATCTTTAGCAACAGTGTGAACGTGAATAGCACATAACTGCACAATTAACGTTACCGGTATAAACATGACTAAACATGCATCATCGTTTTCAAAAGCCTCCACTTCCACAGTCCATACTACAACGTGAAAACAGCATTTTCAAATTTAGCCGCTCTGTAGAGTGTTTCAAAAGCTCTGTTTTCCTGGACTCCTTGTCTTAGTGTGGATGGAAGGCCAAAACGAGAGGAAAAGATGTGTTTTCAATGGAAATGTATTAACGTGGACAAGGCTTGAGAAATTGCAAAATCTAGCAACAAATTGCTAAGTCAGCAACACTGCAGGCTACCGAGGCATTCCAGCTTGTCCCACCAAATGTCACAAACCCTTCCACTTTCCCGCAGCCTAGAGCTACAGCAGCCAAAGCAAGCGCGAAGCAAGCGTGAAGCAAGCACGAAGCTGCTTCCGCTTGCAACACAGGCCCTCACATCTCAGTCTTTCCCTCCTGTTTCCCTCCCCCTTTTTTCTTTCAGTGGCTACAAGCTCCCATAGCAGACGCTAGCGTGAGGCTGCCTCCGCTAGCGGCGCAGGCTACACAGGCTCTTCAGGATGTCACGAACCCCACTCACTTCCTGTGGCCTATAGCAGCCAAAGCAAGCGTGAGGCTGCCTCCGCCTGCAACACAGGCCCACACATCTCAGTCTTTTCCTTCCGTTACTAATAACCCCTTTTTTCTTTTCAGTGACCTCCAGCTCCCATAGCAGACCAAAAAAATAAAAAAAATATTTTCGACATGTTATCAGAGGCTATCTGCTGGATTATCTCAAATAATTATGCAATCACTTACCTCATCCTCCTTTTAGATGATTTTTTGATCATTTCACCTCCCGGCTCCATCCCAGCCACGCATCTAGAGTTATATCGAGTTATATCCTCTAGTCGCCACAGCAGCCCTGTGGAGGAAAGATGGTCCACCATCGGCATCGTAGTACATCGCGATAACGAAGCGGCTGTGCATTGCATCAATAAAGGCCGGTCTCATTCCCCCATATTAATGCCTTTTTTAAGACGTCTTATTTGGATTTCAGCTTGTGACCAATTCATTTTAAATGCAAAACATGTCCCCGGATCCAAAAATCAAATAGCTGACTCTCTCTCCCGTTTTGCTTTCCAGAAATTCAGGCTGCTGGCGCCAGATGCGGACCCACTCCCAACGCCAGTACCTCCATATTCAGAGCTGATATTCCCGTAAACCACCCACTAAGAACCCTCCTAGATGCCTCCCTCAGTTCTATCCTCCAGGCCGTCTCCCCCAGGACCCTGCAATCCTACTTAACCGCTTGGAATAGTTTTAAAAATTTTCACCATGCTTACAACCTGCCTTTCCCTGATTTTTCCCTGCTTACCATTACCTCGTTCATCTCCCATCTCAACGCCAACAAAAACCTCCAGGCTAGCTCCATCAAAGGCTACCTCAGCGGAATCCATTTTTTTCACAAGCTCATGTTCGGCTCACCCTCCCCAGGAATAACCAGCTCTCAGACATCCATGCTCATTAAAGGCATCCAAAGAGCCCAACCCACCCGCCCAGACGCTAGACAGCCAATAACTCTAGAGATCTTAACCAAATGCATTTCCACCCTCCGCAGAGGCTACCACTCTATGCACTCTGCCCGCACGCTCGACGCCATGTTCACTTTGGCTTTCTTCGGTTTCCTCAGATGCTCGGAGCTCACCATTATGTCCAGCTTCAATCTGAAAATCCACCTAACCTATCAGTGCTAGATATCGAATCAATCTCTTATTTCATTAAGCAAAGCAAGACAGATCAATTGAAAAGAGGCCACTTCATTTATACCTTCAATCTCCAGTCACCAATCCAACCATACCAAACCCTCCTAGCCTACCTGCATTACAGAAGCCCGCAGGCTAAACTCCCGTCTGACCCAGTAAACAGCAGACATGATGGCACCAGTAGCCCACACATTACAACGTGGGCCCTTTTGTCTCATGGTGGTTAAGACAAGAGGGTGCGATAGGACTATCAACAACAACAAAAGGACCATTGTAATCAAGACTGCTAGAGGTGGAGGG
>JAFVLL020026578.1:6689-37200 GCA_021397915.2 Tor tambroides
TAGCGAACAACAGACTGCCTGAGTTCGTTTTTGGAAAATAAATTCTCTGTTTTGACTTGCCTTTTGCCTCTGGATCCCCTTTGTACTTGACAGCTTTTAAAAGGAATACTTATTACGGAAATAATATACTTTTCTTTGCATGTTAATTTAAATTGGGTGAAAATGTATTATAGTTTAAATTCAAATTAAATTAATATAATTAATTTAAATTTTGACACACTTAATAGGACTTTAAAAGATCTTTAAATTACATTTTGCAGTTACTTCTGTTGCCTTTGAAATGTGGTTGAACTGGGCAATAAATGTTTTTGTTATTTAAAAAAGCTCAACTAAAATAAACTTAAATGTCATTTGTATTGAAACTCTAAGTATTATACAGTATGTATTTGTAGATATATTTGTGATGATGAAGCTGCAGTTTAGTACATTTAAGATATATTAACTTAAATGTACAGTAATATCAAATAGCACACTACAGTTAAAGTTAAGATGAAGTACTTTACATGTTTGTCAGCACATCAAAATAAGTGTATTTGAAGCTCGACAAAGTAATGATAATGATTTAAAATGCATTTTAAAGTAAAAGTTTTAATTTGACATTATAACGCACACTTCTTAAAGTGTACTTAAGTATGTTAATAAACATAGTCATGAAAATGAACTCTTAAGTCACTTAAGTGGCTTTTTACATTATACTATCTGCAAGTACAGATTTGAAGTACACTACAAGTGCACATACAATGCAATTAAGCACACTTCTTTCTCACAAGTGTTACTTTAGTGGTTAATAATCAGAGGAATTGGTTGTGCTGATCAGAGCACTTGACCTGAGGCAGCCCATATATTTAGCTGGCTATTGTTGTTGTTGCTCACCGCTCATAGAGTTGTTGTTTATCCTGAGAGCGTGTCAGAGGGCCGCTTCCTGTGAGTGTTGTGGCCAGCCTGATCCTGTTTTTCTTCAGCAGATGTGTCATGCTCAAACTCTGATAACATCTTTCATACAGATCTTCAACAGAAGGAATGCCAGTTTCCGCATTAGATTTCATGTTAAAACAAAACCTTTTCCAACAAGCAGTAAAACTGTAACTTGTATTTTGAATATGATGCTCCCCCGTTGTCTGTTGTCCTCAGAGATTCGGTTCAGCCTAAACCGCCTGCAGGCACCAGGTGGAAGGAAGTTCGTCATGATAATAAAGTCACGTGGCTGGTGTCGTGGACGGAGAACATTCAGGGCTCCATCAAATACATCATGCTCAACCCCAGCTCCAGAATCAAGGTCAGAAACTCCCAACACTAAGGCCCAGTCCCAATTCTGTTTTAAACAGAGTATCAGTTGGTAGGGGTGAAAATATTCCCCTAAAATGGTACACCACTACTATACCCTTACGTCATCATCTAGCTCCTACAGTGCACACACTTTATTACTGGTGTGCATTAGAGCCTTTAATTACCGTTCTATATTAATGCGCTGCTGACTGACACACACATACACACACACACACACACACACACACACACACACACACACACACACACACACGTTTGTTTCTGTGAATTGTGGGGACTTCCCATGGACTTCTATTACTTTTATACTGACCAAGCAATATATTTTTTATCCCCTAACCTAACCTTAAACCTACTCCTTACAGAAAACCTGTTTGCATTGTTACACTTTCAGATAAACACCATTGACTATTTTTAATATTTTTTTTCCTCATGGGGACCGCAGGCCAGTCCCTACAGTGTCAAAAATTTCAGGTTTTACTATCCTTGTGGGGACATTTGGTCCACACACACACACATATCGGAGATCAGGCAGCTTACACATCCAGGAGCAAAAAAACTTGTCAATGCTGCTCCGCCACTTTTATTAATAACAGTTTAAATACTGAATCACTACATTATATTTTCCATCAAAGAGAGGATAAAATCGCTGTTTTTTAAGTAAACTCATTCATTGTAAAGAGAGACGCACAGACGTGCATACATGCAACTTTCATCTCACTCTCTCTCTCTCTCGAATTGGCAGTATTTGAGAAAAAGGTTTAGCGATTTCTAATTATTGGGGGGACTAGCCCCCTCAATGTCCATGGTTGTTATCGCTCTGATCAGACATGAAAATATGTTGTGGCACTATCAGTATATGAGGTTAGCAAACTTCAGCGATTTTTTTGCAAACACCGTAACACAACATGACTGTAAATATGAACACACGATTGAATGTAACATAAAACAAATGATTACTTTGCATTAAAATCTTTATTAATGCCAAAAATGCTTACATTTATGGGTATTCTTGTTCATTCGGGCAGCCATGTTGCCGCTGGAGCTGGTTTATGCTGAGATAATTCATACCACTTCGTTTGAAGTGTGGTCCTGAAAAATGTTTGTTTGAAGGGCTACAGTATCTGGCCCTTTATCTATCCCTATCCCTCCAAACAAAAGAGAATCGAGGCACCTCTACTCCTTCACGTGAACGCACCAAACAGAGGGGTTGGGGTAAGTGTAGGGGTAAGGGATGTCCAGCATCATTTCTTCACGAAATAATCAGACATGTGCCATACTGAGATTGAAGCATCCTTCCATATGAACCTGTGTCATTGTGTGTTATAAGTTATAATGGGAACACTGGTGGTTTGAAGTGCGACAGTCTTCTTGAAAACTGATGAGCCTGTAATCTCACAATCACTAAATATCAGAATATTTTTCTGCCTGGCCAATATATAGTGATTTGGTCAAACTAACTGAAAAGGAGAACATTTAATGTATTTACATTATCCTTTAAGCGTGGGGTCAGTAAGATTTTAAGCTTTTATTCAGCAGTGTTGCATTAAATTGATCAAAAGTGACAGTAAGGACTTTTACATTGTTATGTCAAGTCAAGTCACCTTTATTTATATAGCGCTTTTAACAATACAGATTGTGTCAAAGCAGCTTTACAGTATTACATAGGAAAATAGTGTGTCAATAATGCAAAAGGATAATAGTAAACACTCAGTTTTCAGTTACAGAAAACAAAAATAAATGCTGTTCTTTTGAAGACTCTATTCATCAAATAATCCTGAAAGCTGATCAGCACGACTGTTTCCAACATTAATAATAAATCAGCATATTATATATTCAAGTACAAAGCAGTTATTTTGAATTATAATAATATTTTACAACTGTTTTTTACTGCATTTTTAATGAATGCAGCTTTGGTGAGCATAAGAGACTTCTTTTAAAAATCTTACTGACCCCACATTTTGAATGGACTGTTAATCATTAAGTAGTCGATTAATTGATTAATGGTCCTATGCAAACTTTGAACAGCAGTGTATATTGACAAACAGGCATATGAAATACAAACAATGGACTTCTGACAACAATTCTGAGTAATGAAGTGTTGAGTTGATTTTGAATCAATTCACTGAAATCAATTCACTACAAGTCAAATCAAGCTGTTGATATTTGCGTGTGTCTCAGGGGGAGAAGGACTGGCAGAAGTACGAGACGGCGCGGCGGCTGAAGAAGTGTGTGGAGCGCATCCGAGCGCAGTACCGCGAGGACTGGAGGAGTAAAGAGATGAGGATCAGACAGAGAGCCGTCGCTCTGTACTTCATTGACAAGGTCTCACTTCATCACAACGGCCGGTTTAGATCAGCTGTTACACTGCATTTGCTTTCAAATTGGTCTAATCTTGTGCTAAATTTAACTTTCAGTAGTGAAGTAAGATACTGGTCATAATCCACCATTTTTTATTAAGTAATTGGTAATATTTTAGATTGGGGAACATTATTCACTATTAACTAGTTGCTTATTAGCATGCATATTACTTGCATACTAGCTGTTTATTAGTATTTATAAAGCACATATTAATGCCTTATTCTGCATGACCATATTTTAGATCCCTTAATCCACCCCACTTAACAACTGCCTTACTATTAATAAGCACCAAATTAGGAGTTTATTGAGGAAAAAACTCTTGATAGTGAATATATGTTTACTAATCTAAAGTGTGAACTAGTAATTTTTTTCTTATAATAATATATATCAGTAGTCCTCAACTGGTTGTGCTTCAGGACCCAGATTTTAATTAGACCACAAAAATACTATTATTGCAAAATTATTAGTAAACAGAAATAACCTAAATCAAACATATATTTCACATGAATAAATTTATTTAAATGATTTATATAGGCTAAAATTAATTATATATAATTTTTTTTTTATAAACAATTATTACAAATATCTGCAGCCAATAATTCATCAAAACCTAATCACTTCGACCTAGTGTATTTAATTGTTGCACATTTATAGTAAATCCTTTTTCGTTGATGAAAGTTGACTGACTTATTTTTCCATCCTAAATATATTGAGTGGTACTGTATTTATTATTTACAGGATTTTTATTTTTTTTTTACACCTGCTGTTCGCAACAAATCAGAACAGACCTGCAGCCTGCCAGTTGAGAACCAATGATATAACATATAATGCATAATTATAATGAATACATAATGCTCTGATTTCGAGGTGATTTCAAACGACGGTTCATCAGGACGGCCTGAGGTGTTTGTGTCTTGACTCTGTGCTGCACTTAAAGCTCTTGATGTGTGCTGGGAGTTAACAGTGTAGTGTGTTTGTGTTTGCGTGCAGCTGGCTCTGAGGGCCGGTAATGAGAAGGACGAGGGGGAGACGGCAGATACGGTGGGCTGCTGCTCTCTGCGTGTGGAGCACATCAGACTGCACCCTCAGATGGACGGACAGGACTACGTGGTGGAGCTCGACTTCCCCGGAAAAGACTCCATCCGTTACTACAACAAAGTCCCCGTGGAGAAAAGAGTGAGACAATCTAAATATGAGCAGCATATTGGTGATATTGAAAGTGCCCCTGTTATAGGTAATGAAAGGTTCATATTTTGGCTTTGGGAGTCCCCAACAACAGGTTGACATGCATGCAAGGTCAAAAAACACTTTCATTGTCTTATAATATGCATTTATTTTTTACCTTATTTGCTCAACGACTCCCAAACGATTCGCTCAACGATTCATTTTTCCAAACCCCTCCTTTGCGTGACGCTAAGATTTTTTGGATGATGGGGAGGGAGGTTTAAGATGTTCTTCAATGTTTATAACTAATAAATCTATATTGTTTTTGTTGTGTTAGGTATTTAAAAACCTTCAGT
This sequence comes from Tor tambroides, assembly GCA_021397915.2. Lineage (NCBI taxonomy): Eukaryota > Metazoa > Chordata > Actinopteri > Cypriniformes > Cyprinidae > Tor > Tor tambroides. Next base: position 11,855 of record JAFVLL020026578.1, read on the forward strand.
TGTTCCTTGAAAACAAGCAGGGGAAAGATGATCTGTTTGACCGACTCAATGTAAGACCTTCATACTATTTCTCACCATGAACATCCTCCTTCCTAGTGTGCATCTTGTTTAAACAAGCCTGTTATGTGAAATGATAATCAGAAAAATCCATTTGTTTTAAATGCAGCAGTTTATTTGAGACAAAATCTAAAAAAAGTAAAAATTTGCATACAGTCAGGTCCGGAAGTATTCGGACACTGAGTTTTTGTGCTTTTGCTTTTATACACCACTACAGTCGATTTGAAATAAAACGATGTGATTGAAGTGCAGACTTTTAGCTTTATTTTAAGAGGTTCCACAAAAATATGACATTTACCATTTAGGAGTTACAGCCATTTTAAGCCAAGTACCTCTATTTTCAGGGGCTCAATAGTATTTGACATAATTGTAAATAAAAGCACAATTTTAATACTTTGCAGTCAGTGACTGCCTGTAGTCTGGAGCCGATGGACATCACCAAATTCTGAGTTTCCTCCATGGAGATGCTTTTCCAGGTCTTCACTGCAGCCACCTTGAGTTGCTGCTTGTTTGTGGGTCTTTCTGCCTTCAGTCTTGTCTTCAGTAACTGAAAAGCATGCTCTATTGGATTGAGATCAGGCGACTGACTTGGCCACTGAAGAATATTCCCTTTCTATGCCTTCAAGAAGTCTTGAGTTGCTTTCGCAGTGTTTAGGGTCATTATCCGTCTGCACTGTGAAGCTGCGTCTCATCAGTTTTGTAGCATTTGGCTGAATGTGGGCAGAGAGTATAGCCTTAAAGACCTCAGAATTCATCCTGCTATACTTCTGTCAGCAGTTACACCATCAATAAACACCAGTGAACAGCCATACATGCCCATGCTATAACACTGCCGCCACCAAGTTTGACACTTGATGTGGTGTGCTTTGGATCGTAAGCTGTTCCTTTCTTTCGCCATACTTTTCTCTTCCCATCAGTTTGGTACAGGTTAGCTAATCTTGATTTCATCAGTCCAAAGAATCTTATTCCAAAACATGGGAGGCTTTTTAGATGTTTACTGGCAAAGTCTAATCTTGCTTTCCTGTTCTTGCACCTTGTTGTAAGCCCTCTGTATTGACATTCATGAAGGCGTCTCTTGATTGTCGATTTTGACAATGATGTGCCTCCCTCCTCCAGAGTATTCTTGATTTCTGTTGATGTTATGAAGGGGTTTTTCTTCACCAAGGAAAGGATTCTGCGATCATCCACTCTAGTTGTCTTCCAGGCCTTATGATGGTGTTGAGCTCACCAGTGCTTTCTTTCTTCTTAAGAATGTAGCCAACCGTTGATCTGGCCACACCACAGCAAGGTTTTTGCTATCTCTCTTATAGATCTATGTTGTTTTTCAGCTTAACGATGGCCTCCTTCACTTTCATCAAGATCTGCTTGGACTTCATATTGGTAGCACCAGTCAAACAGCTTCCAGATGCCAATTTGATACCTCTTATCAGCTCCAGATCTTTTATCTGCTTAATTTGTCTTGAAGTAACGAGGGAATGGACAACACCTGGTCAATTAGCCTCTTCTTAGTCAACTGTCCAAATACTATTGAGCCCCTGAAAATGGAGGTATGGCTGTAACTCCTAAATGGTAAATGTAATATTTTTGTGGAACCTCTTAAAATACAGCTTAAAGTCTGCACTTCAGTCACATCTTGATTGTTTTATTTCAAATCCATTGTAGTGGTGTATAAAGGCAAAAGCATGAATACTTTCGGACCTGACTGTATGTGTTTTGTGTTGAGTGTCATTTTTGATATATCAGGCTTTTGTGGCTCATTTAGTGTGATGTAGTGAGAATATAGAGATCATAATGAAGGTTTTCAGTTTTATTCAGACCCAAAACGAGCAAAATGATGCAATTCGGTGCAGATGCTGATATTTATGTGGACACAAAGTAAGGTGAAACTCTGACAGCTTGTAATGTAATAAGTGAGATTAGTATAACAGACTACTTGCATAAAATGAAACAAATATCAGTTGTCACTCTATATCTCCAATAATACATCTTAGTAAGATGATATTTAATTGCTTAGTTTGATGATCAGAGCTCTGTAGTTCAAAATACATAATGCAATGCAATACGAGGACTGAGAGATGATCATATTTGATACTCATATTTGAACATGATTCCTTAAAAAGCAAGTATGTATAATCAAGTAAACCTAAGCTGCTACATTCCAGTAAATGTTTATCTTGAAATATTACTGATAATATAAAAGTTATTCTTACATTTATAAAAAAATCCATAACACTTTACTTGAAGGGGTGTGCATAAGACTGACATGACACCTTTATAATCATGACATGACACATGTCATGAATATGAAGGAGGTTTTATGCATGTTTGACAACTGTCATTAAGTGTCATTCGCTCAGTTATGTCATTTTTAATGCAAAGATTACATTATTTGACCTAACCCTAACCTAACCCTACCCTTACCGTGCGTTCACACCGGACGCGGCGAGAGCGTCAAAGTGGCCGGAAGTCATTCATTTTCAATGTGAGCCGGCGGCGAGAGCGGCGCGGCGCGTCTTGGACGATGAGAGCGTCGAGGAGAGTTGAAATCAGGTCAACTTTATGGTAATGAGCTATGACGCGGTTCGGCGGCAACCAATCGGAATGTAGAAGTCCTCCGCTTGAGAGGATTCCAGAGAACGCAGCCCTGTAAACTTTGGTTCCGACCACATTAGTTCCCAAGCAAAATGGAGGAGAGGTTAATTATTGCTGTGGCGGGTTTCCCGATAATATGACGTATCCCAGTTTGCGTAATTTGATAAGAAGGCGCGCAACACTATTTATAGGGGACGTTTTCCCGCTAGAATGTTTGTTTTTCAGCGGGAATGCAATTCATTTGCTCAAAACAACACCGATTTGACCAATTGCATTAAGGCTACACTTCAATCTGGACAGTTTGTAATGTAGGCTGCACACAAATTAATGTTAATTAAAGACCAAGGCTAGTAAATGTCTCCTATAATGTTGAAATTAGACTAGCACTTAACCATGAACACAAAGCCACACCACACAAATGGCTTTTAATTGGTTTATTTTGTTAGCAAACATGTAACTACAATAAAGTTCTTTCCATCGATCAATTTCTCACTTTCACATTTAAAATATTTCATGAGGTTAACTTATACCCTACTTGTGGTCAGTCTGCACAAGATCAAGCTTGTTTGCTTTGCGGCCCCTTTAAATACAAGACAAGCATACGATCTACGTCAGAGCGTCAGAGCGTCCACGAATCTTTCTACAGCGTTGCTGGCAGGGCGGCCAGGGCAAATTTTGACGCTCTCGCCGGCGGCAGTGTGAATGCACAGTTACCCCTAACCCTAGCCCATAACAAAGACATCTCAAACAATGTCATCTTTGCATTAAAAATGACATAACTGAGCGAATGACACTTAATGACAGTTGTCATAAACATGCATAAAACCTCCTTCATATTCATGACATGTGTCATGTCATGATTATGAAGGTGTCATGTCAGTCTTATGCGCACGCCTTCAAGTAAAGTGTAACCAAAAAATCAGTATAGATTTCACAACAAAAAGACATGTGAACCACAACCTTTACAGTTACACTAAAAAGGCTTTTCTTGCTAAAAATGTATAAACTATCAATCAGACGACAGAAGGCGTGGAGTAGTAGATTGTGTGCAGAAGGTTTTTCAGCAAAGTTTTAATCATTTAGAGGCTTTAGGATTTGCATATCAAATATAATACCGTAGGCTTTAATGTGATTTGCACCGTCTGCTCTGTTCTTTAGACATCAATTCTGAATAAACATCTCCAGGAGTTGATGGATGGGTTGACGGCGAAAGTGTTTCGCACTTATAACGCATCCATTACCCTCCAACAGCAGCTCAAAGAACTGACCAGCCGTGAGTCCGTCTCTCCTCTTGTGCATGTCTGTGTACTTGATGAACTATTTGCTGATACCCAAACAATTTAGCAGTTTCTTTATTTATTGCTGGTGTTTTGTTTCTAAATTCTTTAAATGACTTAAAACCCCCTTCATCCTGATTGTTACAGCTGATGATAACATCCCTGAGAAGATCCTCTCGTATAACAGAGCGAACCGCGCTGTGGCTGTTCTCTGCAACCACCAGAGGGCGCCACCAAAAACCTTTGAGAAATCCATGCACAATTTACAGACCAAGGTATGAGTGATTAAAATCACCATCAGTAATTTGAATTCTGGCCTTTTTGCTGTCATCCATAAACAGAAACCTTGTGTATCGGTATTGTAGATAGACGAGAAAAACAAACAGCTCTCTGCTGCCAAGAGGGAACTTAAAGCAGCCAAAGCCGATGCCAAGATGCTTCATGATGAGAAAAGTAAAAAGTAAGCAGTCTTATATTTAAATCTTTTGTTTCTATCTTCCGAAAAACTGGAAGCTGATCCAATATGTATTAACGCAGGTAGTAAAAAAGATATAAAGGATTGTTAAATCAGAGCCATACATGTTTTCTCTGATAAATGTGTGTTTGTTGCGTTGAGGGCGGTGGAGACGAAGAAGAAGGCAGTGCAGAGGATATCTGAGCAGCTGATGAAGCTGGAGGTTCAGGCTACAGATCGTGAGGAGAATAAACAGATTGCATTAGGCACATCTAAACTCAACTACCTGGACCCGCGAATCTCAGTCACCTGGTAAGAGAAATCAGTGTTCACATTGACTTTGGCAAGTTTGACTTCATTCTGGTAGTCTAACCTTTACTGTAGCATTAGTGCAAAAAGTACTAGTGTGGAAATAGTTTTAAGGTCGCATATGTCCCTTCAAAGTAAAGAGGGGAAAAACATGCAGGCAGGAACAATGGGCTCTGGCGGTTTTCCTCTTGTATGTAATGTCCGTGGGTGGGAATAGTGGCGGTTTAGGCCCTGAGAAGGGTCTGTGCCTGAACCAGACTCCTGCCTCTGTGTGTACTGTCATCAGCCCACCTCTTGGCTTATTTTTGGAAAAACTCCCTACTATGACACAATGGCCTGTTCACCAGTTTCTAAATGCGAGGACTCTTTGTTTTGGAAAAGCGTGGAAGAATATCCCTTTGACCTTTACCCATACTAAGCGTGTGTTTGTGAAAGAGACTTTCTCCAGCCACGACATCTTGTTTACTCCTTTCTTCCCTTCACAGGTGCAAAAAATGGGGAGTTCCCATTGAGAAGATTTACAACAAAACACAGCGAGAAAAGTTTGCCTGGGCTATCGACATGACAGATGAGGACTTTGAGTTTTAAAGCTTTCATTTTATTGCTATTATTTTGATGAATTGTATATCAAGAAGATTTAGCACAAGGTAATGTAAAAAATACAGAACAAGCCAGTAGTTTCTCTCAAAATGAGGGTCTACGTGAGTTCAGTGGTTATTTGTTTAACCCATACTTCATTTTTGAAAACAGAAGAGGGCCTGATACTGAGCCTTGCTGAACACCACATCTTTATTCAAGAATGGCTGTAGTTGTTTCATATCATGCTATGATAGTTAGTATCCTTTGGTTTTAGCCTTCAGATTTATTGATGAATTGTATATTTTCATAGAAAAATAATGAAGTACTGCAACCCCTGCAATCCGTAAAGAAAGAAATGTTAAATGAGAAATAGTGTATAAAATTGAGTTAAAGAAAAAAAATGCTTTTAGCTGACATATAAAGAAGAGCAATCAGAGGCACCAATGTCATGATGAGGCATTGCAACAAAATGTGAATATAGTCTTTTTTTGTTGTTTTAATGTTTCTATCAGGGATGTACCTTTCATTTTTTAATGTGTGCAAAGAAATTTGTTTTACCAAAGAATATGATTTTAAATGTAGTACATTACTGTGTATCCTGTTTAGCATTATCCTGTTTGTTTTAATTATGAAATGTAATTTCTGAAAATTTGCTGTGGTATAACAGTTTCTCATGAAAGGAAATTATTTATATGCTGCACAGCACTAGTTACCAGTATATATGAAAGCTAGTTTATTCCAGTTGGTAACTCCTTAATCTATGAATCCATAAATGAAAAGTCCATCATATGCACTGTCAATAGAAAAATGTGTTTCTGACCACTTTGATGTACTTATAGAAATCTATTAGGTAATGTACTTTTTTATTTGGAGCCTTGTAAGGTTCTGCTTACAGGTTTTAATAGCATAGAAATGAAAAACAGCTAGGCCTTTTAACATTTTATCCATCTTTCACCCAAGTTTATAGCCCTGTTTTGTTTTATACCACATTTTAAAAAGTAAGAAAACACTTATCTTAAAGAAAATATTTTTATACTAATTGAGAAAAAGGCCCTTTCTGTAGGACTGCTTTTTTGTATATTTTAAATGGCTATAAATTACACTGAAGTCATATGGTACCTGGTTAGAGCTCAGACGTTGTAAATGTTATATGCAAGATTAATAACACAATTAAACACACCTTCATTTTTCTGTTATTTATTGGGCAGTATAACAATGTAAGCTTGAGTGTTGATTTTGCTTTGCATTAGTGTAGTAGGACATTATCAGGTTTTGTGAAGGTTATGTATTCAGTGTAATTATTGACAGTTTAACTATACATTAACTCTTAGTGTAAGCCAAGTTTAGTTTAAGATTGATTTTGATTTATATAGACATTGTTTACAGTAATTTAATGACAGAGAAATGTATATAATTTAAATGATATTGGGTCTTGAATGCGGGAAACTGAAGTGAATGAAAATAGAGACAATATTTGGTAGAAAAAAAAAAAGACTTCCCTATGTAGCAAAAGGACAGATTTACACATTCCTGAAGAAATATGGAAAAACTTCATCTGAGGAGGGTTTTTCTTGTTTAAGCATTTGTTTAGTGACAGTATATGCCTAGAATAAAGGTTTTAAGGTCGTACCCACATCCTCCGCGTCTTGTGATTTGAACGTGTGAATGCGCCGTGAAGGCAGCGATCTACACCTGCGGCTTTGGTTTATAACCTCTTCCTATGAGGGCACTGTGCAGTTGCATGTATGTCTGCTGTCACATTATGCTGCATACCAGTTTTGATTTGCAGAATATGCTGTTCCAAAAAAAAAAAAAGTTATGCTTTTAAAGGAGTTTCAGAATCGGAAATCTACTGACCAAGAGAAGCTTATAAGGATACAGCTCAGCCAAAATGAATGTTTAATGATAAATACGTTGAAGAGTAGTGGACAGGCTGTCAGTTCATAAAGTGATCAGCTGTTTCCTCACAGAAGTCAACATAATGAAGTCTCTCCTCCGCTGACATCATTCCAGTGGCGAGTGTTAACTTCAAATCCTGGTTTGATAATGATATGAAGAAAAAGTAGCCAGTGCTGCATGTGCACATAAGTAGACTGTATCTCGTATGTGTTAGGTTATGTAAGATGCAATAGCAACAGAGCAGTCCTGATGTCTAACGTGCAATGTCATCTTTTTGGTTTTGCTAGTATGTGCAGTATCTAGAGCACACTGCATGACATTGCAACCACGATGCAATCAATGCACATCACTAGATTTTCATTTCCAGTGTAAGAAGTGAACCAGCAGTAGTATTTAATATCTTGATCAGACAACTAAAATGAAAAAGAATTAAATAAAATAAAAAAAATGCAAAATTACTTATTTTATTTATATATTAGCATGTCACTCTATACTCAACCACTGCATTCTGTTTCACATCAAAAAAGTACATACAGAACAGTTTCACATACTTTTTACACAAAATAGTAGGCTGTACAAAGTGCATACTGTGCAGCATAAAATAAGCAGTTCGCTAGTATTGTATTCAAGCATATGCTGTGTCTGAATATGCCTACTTACATACTATATAGTAAGTAAAAAACAGTGCACTAAAAGAGTACTATGTCCAAACTTGTGGTATTCGAAAAAACGGCAGGCAAAAAGTAGCAATGCAACTGATGCTGCTCGGTCACATGACAGTAACAACATGGCGGGTGTAGCACGTCCAGATTTCATTCTCTGAAATAAGTTTCAAACTATTCTGAACATAACCACACTAAACACTCTTTCAAGTACTTTTTTATACATAAAATTGTAGGTAGTCCATAGTGCATACTGTGCAGTATATAGTAAGCAGTACGCTAGTATTGTATTTCCAAACATAACAGACTAGGTCACCTGGGTGTCCAATTCATACAGAAAATTCAAATACTGTGGATAGTATACACACTATATATTGCAGCTATAGTAATTCAGGTATTGTAGTACAGTACTATTCCAAAGAACCATAATGCAAACTATTTAACATTTTAAGAAATACTGTGCAGTACATAGTACACACTGAACAATAATCAACCAGTATTCCATTCTGAACATAGCCATAGGTTCACATACTTTTTGTACAAAATAGTAGGCAGTATATAGTGCATACTGTGTGGTATAGAGTAAGCAGAATGCTAGTAATGTATTCCAAACAGTCTAGGTCACCTGAGTATCCAGTTCAGACAGAAAATTCAAACACTGCATAATATACACGCACTATATTTTGCAGCAGGCATAAGTATGGTATTAAATAAGGACAAACCCAGCGATTGGGTTGTTTTCAACCAACAGTTGGGTTAAATGTTTATCCCAACCTTCTGAGCAGTAACCCAACCGCTGGACCAAAACAACCCAATCGCTGGGTTTGTCCTTATTTTACCCACCCCTGGGTTGTATTTAACCCAGCATTTTTTAGAGTGTATGCTATTCAAAACAGTCATAATGCGTATTATTTCACACACTTTAAGAAATAGTGTGAATTACACAGTACATACTAAACAGTAAGCAACTAATATTCCATTCTGAACATTACCACATAGAATAGTGTTTCACATTAGTTTTATACAAAATAGTTAGCAGTACACATTTCATACTATGAAGTATGTAATAAGCAGTATGCTAGTGTTGTATTCCAGTCTAGTTCCAGTTCATACAGGAAATTCAAATACTGTGCATATTATACGCAATGTCAGCAACAGCATGTGTAGTGTTGTAGTAGTATGCTATTGTAAACAGCCTTAATCCATACCATTTCACACACTTTAAGAAACAGTGTGCATTACACAGTACATACTGAAGAGTAAGCAACTAATATTCCATTCTGAACATAGCCATATTGATATACTGTTCAGTATAGTAAGCCGTATGCTAGTAATGTCTTCCAAACATAGTCTAGATCACCTGGGTGTCCAATTCATACAGAAAATTCAAATACTGTGCATAGTATACACACTATATATTGTAAAAGGCACACGTTTGGTATTATAGTAATGTGCTATTCCAAACAGCCTCAATGCGTACTATTTCACACACTTTAAAATAGTGTAGTATACAGTATATACTGATCAGTGAGCAGCTAATATTCCATTCTGAACATAACCACACTGAATAGTGTTCACATACTTTTTACACAAAATAGTAGGGAGTACACATATAGTAATCAGTACACCAACATATTCCAAATGTTGCCTAGGTCACTTGTGTTTCCAATTCATTCACAAAATTCAAATACTGTGCGTAATATACACAGTCAACAACAGTAAATATAGTATTCTAGTATGCTATTCTAAACAGCCATAATGCATACTATTTAACACACTTTAATAAATAGTATGCAGTACAAAGTGCATACTGAACAATAAGCAACTAGTATTTTATTCTGAACATAACCACACTAAATAGTGTTTCACATATTTTGTTCACAAAATAGTAGGCAGTATACAGTACACACTGTGCAGTATATAGTAAGCAGTACACTAGTAATGCATTCCAAATGTTATCTAGGTCACCTGTGTGTCCAGTTCATACAGAAAATTCAAATACTGTCCGTAATATACACACTGTCAACAGTAGCAAGTATAGTATTATAGTATGCCATTCTAAACAGCCATAATGCATACTATTTAACACACTTTAATAGTGTAATATACAGTACATACTGATCAGTGAGCAACTAATATTCCATTTTTAACATAACCACACTGAATAGTGTTTCAAAAATATTTTTTACACAAAATAGTAGGCAGTACACATATAGTAAGCAGTACACTAATGTATTCCAAATGTTGCCTAAGTCACCTGTGTGTGCAGTTCATAACAGAAAATTCAAATACTGTGTGTAATATACACACACCGTCAACAATAGTAAGTATAGTATTATAGTATGCCATTCCAAACAGCCATAATGCATACTATTTAACACACTTTAATAAATAGTATGTGGTACACAGTGCATACTGAACAATAAGCAACTAGTATTTCATTCTGAACATAACCACACTAAATAGTGTTTCACATACTTTTTACACAAAATAGTAGGCAGTGCACTAATGTTGCCTATAGTGTAATATACAGTACATACTGATCAGTGAGCAACTAATATTCCATTCTTAACATAACCACACTGTTTCAAAATATTTTTTACACAAAGTAGTAGGCAGTACACATATAGTAAGCAGTACACTAATGTATGCCAAATGTTGCCTAGGTCATCTGTGTGTGCAGTTCATAACAGAAAATTCAAATATTCAAACCGTCAACAATAGTAAGTATAGTATTGTAGTATGCTATTCTAAACAGCCATAATGCATACTATTTAACACACTTTAATAAATAGCATGCAGTACACAGTGCACACTGAACAATAAGCAACTAGTATTCCATTCTGAACATAACCACACTAAATAGTGTTTCACATACTTTTTACACAAAATAGTAAGCAGTACACTAATGTTGCCTAGGTCACCTGTGTGTCCAGTTCATAGAGAAAATTAAATATACACACTGTCAACGATAGCAAGTATAGTATTGCAGTGTACTATTCCAAACAGCCATAATGCATACTATTTCACACGCTTAGCACAGAAGGCACACAGTCCACACTGCGGCCGTGCTCCGCTCCAGCGGTGTCTGGAGAGCGGCGCTGTGTCTTTAAGAGGCCGAGCTTCGCTGCGCTGCGCCGCGCTGTAGGGATCGGCTGATGGGGGAAGGGCTCTGGCTCTTTACTCTTGCACTCATGGCGGAGAGCAGACCTCACACCGCCGCCGCTCGGATCCGCTAAACCCGCGTCTGATCAGGAGCACAGGACGACATGAGCGCTGCTGAGATCGCGGACAGACTGGATCTTGTGTTTCTGCTTTTACTGAGTCCCAGAGAGCCAGCTGCATCCATACACGGTGAGACAAAACAAATCTGTGTTATTATTATCATCATCATCATCGTTACCAACAATATACACGCTCCCATCTTTCTATTGCATCTCATGTGTAGCCTTTCAAATCTGATCGGTGTGTTGAAACAATTTAGAAATGTGTAGTTTTTAATAAGAATTAGTGATTTTGTTTGTTTGTTTGTTTGTTTGCATTGATTGCGTCTATATAAAGTGATCTTATTGATTGTATTCAACTAAATAATATTAGATCAGCTCTATTTAATCTGTTTCCACACACTCTCGACTTCAGATTACAGCATACATTAGAGAAATGATTCTTATGATCTGTGTTGTTCATTTATATGTTATAATAATCCATGCATTTCATGCACTGATTATCATCAGGCATTCACCATATTACATTTCTGTCATGTATAATCTGTCTATATAACCACCAAGAAGGCCAGTAAGTCCAAGTTAAATGGACACATGTGGATGCATCTTACAGCAGGCCTCTGTTTGTGTGTGTTTTCATAATGTTGTTCTGTGATTTTTCTAATTTCCTTTTCTTCCTTATTTTCATAGGTGTCCTCATCAGGCCTGGGAGGCTGTGAATTATTCGGAAAGGAACTGAAGAACAAACAGGGGAAATGGCTGCGACCGCGGGCTTCTCCTCCAATGGACCTGTCCCCTGGACGCTGAGCGACACCGAGGTGAACAATCTCTACCGGGATCTGGAGCTGGGCACTGTATTGACGCTCTTTTACTCCAAAAAGTCCCAGAGGCCGGAGAGAAGGACGTTTCAAGTCAAGCTCGAGACCAGGCAGATCATCTGGACCAGAGGAACGGATAAAATCGAGGGCGAGAGTAAGTTACGGCTTGTTTAATTTAAGATTGGTGGTTGATAAATCAGTGCTTGGCATTACGGCTTCAGAAAAGGGTAGTTGGTGTTACATGATTTGCATAATTCATAACCACAGTTTGGGTTTTGAATGTGCTATTAATAGTGGTTCATGTTTATAAAAGCATATTCTGTTCGGGAACCTGCACTGTCAATGTTTTCATATGAAGCGCTTCATTCACTTATTCAACAGCTTTTAGTTTTCTTGGTAGAAAATGATGGGTGTTATGACTGTTTGGTTGGTCACGCTTTAATTTAAAGTCCAATTCTCGCCAACTTTTGCCTCAGTTAACTCCTAATTTGCTGCGTATTAATAGTTAGTAAGGTAGTTTAGGTATTGGTAGGATTAGGAATATGCAGAATATGTGCTGTATAAACAGCCAATATGTTAATACCAGGCATGCTAATAAGAAACTAGTTAATAGTGAGAACTGGTCCCTATACTCAAGTGTTACCGTTTGGTTTGATATTTGCGTAAAGTATAACAATTTTGGTTTCTACAGCCTCAAAATGCATCTTCAGCCTCTGTATTCTCAGTGATTTTCGTGTGCTGCTCTGAATTGAATTGTGATCGTGTTTGGTAACACTAAATGGTTTGTTTTGGCGAGCAGTAGGTTATGGCTGTGTGCGAACGCGTTTAACCGTAGTGTGCTGCTCGTCTGGGCTCTGATTGTAGGGCAGGCCCATCTGCGCTGCTGTTTTCCTGCGGCGGGATGTCTTACACACAGCTGCGCTCTGCTCCGGATGCACCAGCCACACTGAACAGAAGAAAAAAAACACCCAGTGAGCCTCGGCGAGGTGTAATTGTGCATCTGAAGTTATATGTGACGTTCTTAAATCAGACGTTTAGTAGGGCTGCTCTGCTGAATGTCAGGATTTAACAAACAGATTAGACTATGTGTGGCGTGCGAGGTTGTTGAAGTCGTCGATATTTAGGTGTGCATGGATTGAATCGACCCAAATTGTGTGTTATGAAGCATATACTCATTTATTTTATCTCTCGATAAGAACTTTTATGGTCACAGGAAATTTGCACAGAGATCAGACTGAAGATGCGGAAAAGCTGTAAATGTCAATATACTTTAAAATTGTAAATCCAGGTCTGAGAAAGTAATGAAAATTAATAAAATCCTAAAACTGCATGGGAAAATTCACAGCAGTTATGCTATTTAAATATTTCCATGAATGTGCTCTCTACAAACTAATGTTAAAAATATCCAATAATCATAATTTTATTGGTCATAAGTAGTGCTAAAATTTTTTGGGGGTTGAAACCAAAATTAAAGTTTTAATTTAGTCAAGAAATGAAAATAAAGTTTGGGTAATTGGCTTATTGAACTTGGTATTTGACGTATTTTTGGTCGAGGTTCAGCAGACGTGTGTTGCTTCATGGAGAAGTACTCGCTGTAGGAGAAGTGCTAATGAAATTTGACTTTTTCTTCAATGACTTTAACTAAAATTTTGGTTTTGGGCGAATATTTTGGGTTGCCAGAATTTCAGTGCATTTCTAGTCAAAAGAGATGGGAGGTCCGATATTGGTGAGTTTGATATTTGCATGTTACTTTTGATTGGGGAAATATGACTTGCATTTGCTACTAGTTAACCACTACTAGTGAAGTTTTGGTTTCGTTTGTTCTGTTTGTCATAAACACATTGTGTGTGTTTTATTTTTAATGGTATACATTCCCTCACATTTCCATCTAGGCCTATTTTATCTTCATGTAACGTTTAGCCCACATCTTTGTTAATGACAGGTCTTTAGAAAGCACTGCTTTATTTGTAATATGAAAGATAGTTGTTTTGGAAAGCAGTTTTACTGTATGGACCAGTTAAGACCATTTCAAGCCCTTTGTTTGTGTGCAGTTTTTGCGTGGCAGGTGACGTACAGATTTGAACTCGCACATCTAGTTCAGATGTGCTTGCATTGGTCTTCATGCTCAGATGATCGTGCTAACACGTTTCTTTATTTTGACTGATAATCAGTGCGTCGCTCCTTATCAGCACCTCAGATAAGCTCACTTATGAATGTTTCGGTTGGTTTGTAAGCCGAGGTGGATCTGCACCAAAACTTTCCCACAACTTCACGCTCAGATATCACAGAATCAGCTGTTAATAAAGCTCACTGTAACCAAAGGTGTATTCGCATGTGTGGACAAACTGTGCTTTTAGAGATTTTCATTTGGATGGATTTTCCTGGATGTTCCTGTGGTGAAACTCTCTTAAGGTGTGTGTGTGTGTGTGTGTGAGACAGGAAGACTCTCGGTTGTGCTTGTGTTTCCTGCTGCCCTGTTTGGAATTGTCAAGCAGTTCTCTTGCACCAAGCCTGAGCTCCAGCCGCCTTTGTCCTGTGTGTGTGTGTGTGTGTGTGTGTGTGTGTGTGTGTGTGTGTGTGTGTGAGTGTGTGTGTCTCAGAGAGGGGCTTCCTCCGCAGGACTGTTGTGTTTGTACTCTCCAACTTTATCATATAAAAAGAAACAGATGGAGCAAATGTGGACACTAGTATCTGGCGCTGCTGGCTGAGGTCATATGTTGGGTGTTACGCAAGGACTTTGTTCTTGTAAATGCTGGCGAGTCGAGTTGATCAGAGAACAAATCTGACTGATTCACTTTATGTGGATTTGGGTCAGAAAGTTGTCTTACAGAAAGACTTCATCTAAAGAAGTTAAAATAAAAGTTCTGTTAAAATAAGCTCTTGGTTTGGAGATGAATGATATTTATGTTAATGAAAATTCTTGGTAATTGGTTGAGTTTAATACTTCACCAATGAAAGGTATGTCGTCTGATTTGATCACTTTGATGGATGTAAACCAAAAGATCAGATTGATTTCTCACATCGTGAACATTTTAGAGCAAATTGGCCTTGATCTTTTGACATTCAAAGCTCATTGTACCATTAAAAGATCCCGCAAACATCAAACTAAAACTTTTGTGATCGTTTAAGAAACTAGCAATGGAAAATAAACATTATATATGACCCTGGACCACAAAACCAGTCTTAAGTATCAATTTTTCCGAAATTGAGATGTATACGTCATCTGAAAGCTGAATAAATAATCTTTCCATTGATGTATGGTTTGTTAGGATCAGACAATATTTGGCTGAGATACAACTATTTGAAAATCTGGAATCTGAGGGTGCAAAAAAATCCAAATATTGAGAAAATCGCCTTTAAAGTTGTCCAAATGAAGTTCTTAGCAATGCATATTACTAATCAAAAATTAAGTTTTGATATATTTACAGTAGGAAATTTACAAAATATCTTCATGGAACATGATCTTTACTTAATACCCTAATGATTTTTGGCATAAAAGAAAAATGGATAATTTTGACCCGTACAATGTATTTTGTGGTCCAGGTTCACATATTTCTACTTCTAAATATGATTGGGGTCACTTAATTAGCAACTTAATTAGGTCAAGTGTTTGTGAAATGAATTCTGTACAAGTAAGTCTTTGATTTATGGGTTTAGATTTGAATTATGCTACATCTGATTTGATTGGTTTCTTCATTGGTCTCATTAAGGACATTTTTATGACAGTTGACCTTAGGATTATGATTACTTAATCATGTCTTACTCACACAATATCTATCAAACAAAATATCATTGCAAGTCAGCTTAATCACTGATATATCTGGTGATTTAGGAGTAAATTACTTCAAATGCGTTTGATTATCAGTGCAAAGAACAAAGCACACAATTAGTCATACATACTATTCGTCTCTAACACCTTGTTACCTTAATGTTGGGAATATGTGAAAAGGTTGAGTTTGTATGTCACAGAGAGCCCAGTTTGACAGATAGGGTCCAGAGCAGTGATTTGATTGGCTGTCTGTCATTTATCTCTCATGAGGTCAGTTAAGAGGTTCAGACAAGTGTGTGAAATGAACACATTTGGTGATCTTCTCCTGATCACAGTGCAGTAACATTGCTGGAGAATTACTGGTTAATGAAAAGTTGTTCACTTTGGAGTGATATTAGTTTGTATTAGTGCAGTCAAACGATTAATCGCATCCAAAATAAAAGTTTTTGTTTAGATAACATATGAGTGTGTACTGTGTATATTTATTATGTATATGTAAATACACACACATGCATGTGTATATATTTAAGAAAAATATATTACATTCATATATTAAATATATTTAGTGCTGTCAAACGATTAATCGCGATTAATCGCATCCAAAATAAAGGTTGTGGTTTACATAATACATGTATGTGTACTAGGGCTGTGCAATTAATCGAAATTCAGTTTCGATTTCGATTTAGGCCTCCAACGATTATGAAACCACAGTAATCGAGATAAAACGATTATTGCACCCCATTCCGCCCCCTTTCCAGCAGTGCGCTTTCACGCCTCCATAAAAGCCCAATTTCACATGCAAACCAGTAAAATCATGTAAAAAGACTTTTGCAAAATGGGAAGTGCTTGATTTATTTAAGTTGATTAGATTTATTTATGTTTTTAAAAGCGTGAAAGAGAACTTGCGCTTCCTCGGGAAGATTACTGTGTATGCGCTCAGAGATGGACATGTAAAGTCATCTTTTAGCGCCTAAATGGTCAAATACACACAAAAATGTGTCAACATGCGGCGCTTAGTGATTATTCACGTAAACCCTCAGTCATTCATGTAATAAATGAACGTAAAAGGTTGAGAATGAAAATACTTGTGTAACAGTAAACTGGATCCGTGTGGCTCTTAAAGTGACAGCGTGCTATATTCCTGCGGCCGATTGTGTGCTTTATATTAATTAAACAACAAAAGACAAATTAAAAATCACTCACTGCTCTTGATGAAAGGACTTTTGTAGCTTTAATAAGAAACAAAGGAAGTTTAATTATTACAGTGAAGACTATGCTGTTTTATTTTACATTAGGTTATTCAATTTCTCTAGTAGGCTGTTAACTGAATAGCTACTTTAGACTTGCATTTAAAAAAACTTAAAGCACAGTTTGTTTCATTTGTATCTTTTTTTATTCTATTGTATTCCTTTGCTTTTTTTATTACTGGCATAAAAAGTCAAAATTTATTACTGGTTTAATTATTTTCAATAATTTTGAGGACCTTTTTTTTTTTTTTTTTTAAATAATATTAGTTACTCTAGTGTTCTGCTGTGATACTGAAAATTGTGACATTTCGCTGGTCTCTAAAATGTAGATGTCATAGCAACCTTATTTACAGAAAATATTTATTTGATAGTGATAGTTATATATATATATATATGTATATATATCACTATCTTTAAATAAATTTTTTATATAAAGTTTTGGTCATATGGCCCACTAATAATCGTTTTAAATAATCGTGATTACAATATTGACCAAAATAATCGTGATTATGATTTTTGTCATAATCGAGCAGCCCTAAGTTCGGGTACTTGATCATGATTGGTTGAGTACTTATAAAGTATATTTTGTGAATACATACCTGTGATATCAATATATCTGTGTTGCTTGGCAGTTATTCTCCTAAACACTGAAGAGCTAAATTGCTTAATTTATCAGTAAATTAATACATTATTTTTGCTGTGTGTTAATTATGCAACCTTGCTAGCTATATCTGTTGTGATCTTTTTATAAAAGTATTCAGCCTTATGAAGTGCCTATCAACGACCCGTAGCTGCTCTAAAATAGATTTAGATGTTCAGACCTCTTGAAAACCCTAAACAATATTATATCATTAAAAATGACTGTATTGGACTCTATAAGTGTCTCTGTCTTACAGTTTAAAGACTAAATTTGATTAGTTTCTACAAAATGCTGTAGTCACCACAGAACTGTCACAATAGAGATCCAGAATAATACAAATATAATGAACATTTTATACCGTGTTCTGCCGGAATTCACGGTTTATGACGTGACTTTATGAGGAAATGAATGTTACTGAAAAGCTAGATGGAGCTGGTGTTGAGTGTCTTATTTAATGACACCTGTGTCTCTGTCAGAGCAGCACAGGATGAGTGCGGTTAAAGAGAGAGGAGAAACGGGAGACACACACACAGACTCTGTGTCTTCTGCTGAGACTTACAGGCAGGCTCCAAAATGAACCTTTTGCCACACCTTTAAATAGGCCAATTGAGAATTTAGCAGCAATGAATATTTCTTACAGACAGAAGCTTTTTCTTTAATGCACAGCTTGTTTCTGTTTTTGATTCGGTTCAGTTATGGTGCTTTCGAGATTCAGATTCTTCCTATTCGTCTTTAATAATATTGTAATTTGGTGTCTTTTCTAGTGCTGTCAAACGATTAATCGCATCCAAAATAAAAGTTTTTGTTTACATAATATATATTTGTGTACTGTGTATATTTATTATGTATATATAAATACAAACACATGCATGTATATATTTAAGAAAAATTTGTATATTTGTATATTAAATACATTTATATATAATATAAATGATGTAAATATAAAAATATACATGTAAATACATGTAAATATTTTCAAAATATATACTGTATGAGTGTGTGTATATATATATATATATATATATATATATATATATATACATAATATATATTTGTGTACTGTGTATATTTATTATGTAAACAAAAACTTTTATTTTGGATGCGATTAATCGTTTAACAGCACTAGAAAATATACATTTATTTACATGTGTATATATTTATATTCATATAATTTATATTATATATATATATAAATATAAATATAAATATATATATATATATATATATATATATATATATATATATATATATATATAATAATATAAACAACATTTTTCTAAAATATATACATGCATGTGTGTGTATTTATATAGTCATAATAAATATACACAGTACACACACATATATTATGTAAACAAAAACTTTTATTTTGGATGCGATTAATCGCGATTAATCGTTTGACAGCACTAGTCTTTTCTAAAAAAAAATAAACAAAATAAAATTCTGGTCTAACAAATAAAAACTTCTTATTTACTCACCAAAGCCACTTTTTCTTCTCATTTGGCACGTTTGCAGTTCATTTTGGCTTTACTTTTTTAGGTAATACTTTATTTTAAGGTCTCTTAACTAGTTGCTAATTAGCATGCATATTACTAGAATATTAGCCATTTATTAGTAATAATTAAGCACACATTAATGCCTTATTCTACATCTCTAATCCTACCCAACACCTAAACTTAACAACTACCGCACTAACTGTTAATAAACAGCACATTAGGAGTTTATTGAGGGAAAAGTCGTAGTTAATAGTGAATAAGTGTTCCCTATTCTAAAGTGTGAGCCTCAGGCTTTACGTAAAGCCCTAGAGCCTGTTATTTCTGCTGCTGCTCTTCCTGTCCTGTGGTGGGATCATGTACAGCGATGGTATCAGATGTAATAATGTGGTGTTAAATGATCATATTTATATGGTTATCTGAGGTACATCAAAAAATACTGGGTATGGCACATGTCCAAAATATTCACGATAGGGCCGTTGAAATGTCAAAAATGTGTCTTAATCAAAACTTTCCCAGTGCCGTTGTTTTTATTGCTGTAATTTTTTTTAGTTGGAGACTTCTGTTATTTTTTTAAATACATATGTGGTCTTGTGGTAATAGTAACTATGAAAGTATAAAAGTAATATTCCTGCAGCTCAGAGAAGAAGGTTTGATTCCCTGAAACCGATCCAATGTATAGCTTGAGAGCAATTCAAGTTGCTTTGGATAAAAGTCTCTGCTAAATGTGGTAAAATTAGTTTTCATGATGTTACGGTTTCATGTTGTGGTGTTTTGTTTAGGTTACTGATTGCATTTATCGTAAAACTGTGATTGTTTTCTGAAGTAACTGTCTCTG
This sequence comes from Tor tambroides, assembly GCA_021397915.2. NCBI lineage: Eukaryota > Metazoa > Chordata > Actinopteri > Cypriniformes > Cyprinidae > Tor > Tor tambroides. The sequence continues at coordinate 31,713 of JAFVLL020026578.1, forward strand.
TTGTTTTATTGCAACTTCCAAATGTAGGTAATCAGGTTCCTGTCAAGTCATTTTTGCTGCAGTAAGCTAGTGAAGTGGCTTTGATATTGCATTAGATACATTAGGGGAAGCATTTAAATAATCCTGTCCAGTTAACCAATACTGAATCTAATAAAAAATGAATGGAAGTACATTACCATTCAAAACGTTGGAGTCAGTAACATTTCATTCGTTTTTATTTTTGAAACAGAAAATATTTCTATTCAGCAAGAATGAATGAAATTGATAAAGTCACAGTAAAGACATTTCTAAAGTTATAAAAGGTTTCTGTTTCAAATAAATGCCGTTCTTTTGAGCTTTCAATTCAAATCATTCAAACATCAAAAAACCCTGAAAAAAAAAAAAAAAAAAATCACAGTTTCTGCAAAATTATAAAGCGGCACAACTGTTTCATCATTGATAATAATCAGAAATGTTTCTTGAGCAGCAAATCAGCATATTAGACTGATTTCTGAAGATCATGTGACACTGAAGATTGGAGTAATGATGCTGAAAATTCAGCTTTGAACTCTAATAATATTTCACAATATTACTTGTTTTACTGTATTATTGATCAAATAAATGCAGCCTCTGAGCAGAAAGCCACTTCTTTCAAAAACATAAAAAAAAACTACTGTTTAAAAGTTTGCAGTTGGTAAGTTTATGTATTGAATCCAATTACTCTGAATTACCAAAAAATGCTTTTTAAAGCCTGAAGTGAATCAATTCCCCATCAACCCAAAGATTCACACTAGTTAAAATACATTAAAGTGCCCCTATTATGGGTTATGAAAGGTTCATATTTTGGTTTTGGGAGTCTCCAACAACAGGTTGACATGCATGCAAGGTCAAAAACACTTTCATTGTCTTATGATATGCATTTATTTTTTACCTTATTTGCTCAACGACTCCCAAACGATTCGCTCAACGATTCATTTTTCCAAACCCCTCCTTTGCGTGATGCTAATCTGCGGTGATTGGTCGATTGGTCTCATCTCATCTCACCTGTAATTCCTGATAAAGCAGTGTTTGTGAGCAGCTTTGTGTACAGCGTTACCGGGGAAACTGATATTTTTCCGCTCCAAAAGCGCCACCTAGTGGCCAAGAATGAATTTGCATTTTCATTCAGACCAATGCGAAAAGAGCAACAAGTGGGCAGTAATATGCTAAAGTTTCATGGCTTGGGATTCGTTTTAAAAACGACTCGTTTCAATGATTCAGAGTCGACTCTTTCTTTTGAGAGACAATAACTTTATACACGGTGTACTTTCAGATTTAAAACTTTGCAGGATGTTTTCATTCACTTAGAGCTGCATGAAAGCTTATTTTCAAAAATACAATAATAGGGGCACTTCAATAAAAACCTAAATGTTTCTTTCCTGTTGTGATGGGGGGAAAAAAATCCCACTGTATTTCATTGCGGTTTAATCCTTATTCTGAATTGTTTGGTTGACTCCGGTCCGTCTCTCGTGTCTTTCAGTTGATATTCGGGAGATTAAGGAGGTCCGCATGGGCCAGAAGTCACGAGACTTCGATCGATATGTGGAGGACTCGACTGCCCGGCCCGACCAGGCCCACTGCTTCGTCATCCTCTACGGCACCGAGTTTCGGCTCAAAGCGCTCAGTCTGGCAGGTAGACCATAACTCTGCTGCTGTGCATCGCTTCTGTAAACACACACACACACACACACACACTTATTCATGCTGGTGTTGTTCTCTCTGTGCGCCGCAGCGACCTCAGACGAGGAGATGGTCATGTGGGTGAAGGGTTTGACCTGGCTGATGTCCGATACGCTACGCTCCCCCACACCCCTGCAGATAGAGAGGTGACTTTTGACCTTTACATGCACCCCTCCCTGTAGATATCGACTGATGAAAACCATTAAGCTCTGGGTTCACTTATCTGACCCAGGACCACAAAACCAGTCATAAGGGTCAGTTTTTTAAAAATTGAGATTTATACATCATCTGAAAGCCGAATAAATAAGCTTTCCATTGATGTATGGTTTGTTAGGACAATATTTGGCTGAGATACCTGGAATCTGAGGGTGCAAAAAAACAAAAACAAAATCAAAATAATGAGAAAATCGCCTTTAAAGTTGTCCAGATGAAGTTCTTAGCAATGCACATTACTAATCCAAAGTTAAGTTTTGATATATTTACAGTAGGAAATTTACAAAATATCTTCATGGAACATGATCTTTACTTAATATCCTAATGATTTTTGGCATAAAAGAAAAATCGATATTTTTGACCCATACAATGTATTTTTGGCTATTGCTACAAATATACTCCAGTGACTTAAGACTGGTTTTGTGCTCCATAAATGTCACAAATGTCAAGTGTAAAAGTGCCTGCAATGTGAACATTAACGTGTCCTGTATTTTCTGTTTTTTTTTTTGTTGAACTCAGGTGGCTGAGAAAACAGTTTTACGCAGTGGATCGTAACAGAGAAGACAGGTATGTTTCGAATCAGTGTATAACAGTGTAATCGAGCGCACAGCTTCTGGAAATAACGATCTCTACAGGAGAGACTGTGCATTTGAGCTGTTTTCCTGCTGTAGCGGTTAATCTCATCTTTCTTGCGATATGTCCGTGTTAAGGTGTGTGTTTTAAGGGTAGAAATGGCTGATTCAGAGGTACCAGGCCTTATCAGGCCAAACACACACACACACACACACACACACACACACACACACACACTCCTGTTGGGTAAATAGAGCTCAGAGACGGCACATCCTGCAGCAGGAAACAAAGCTCAGAACATGAGTGTGTGTGTAGGAGTACACACACACACACACTGAAGGTAAATACAGTGAGAGCGGCTGAAAGACACATGAGCTTTGTGTGAGGTGTTGCATTCGGATGAAATGGTGGTCGTGTGGAGATACATGCTATTTCCAGCTTGTCAGAACACTTGTGACTAAATCAAATAAGTGACGTACACAGTAGAAATTAATAATCTTTTCCACTCACATTGGAAAGTTCACCTGTACAAACTGACAGTGTCTCTGTGTGTTTATACACACACACACACACACACACACAGATATATATATATATATATATATATATATATATACACATATACACACATACATACATAAAGTTTGGGATCAGTGAGATTTTTTTATTTTTTTTTAAGAGGTTTTTTATGCTTATCAAGGCTGCATTTATTTGATTGAAAAGTACAGAAAAAAACAGTAATATTGTGAAATTTTATTGCAATTTAAATGAACTGTTTTTTTATATGAATATATTGTAAAATGTAATTTATTTCTGTGATGCAGCGCTGTATTTTCAGCATCATTGCTCCAGTCTTCAGTGTCACATGATCCTTCAGAAATCATAATAATATGCTGATTTATTATCAGTGCTGGAAACAGTTGTGCTGCTTCATATTTTTTTGGAACCTGTGATATTTTTCATGATTTTCCGATGAATGAAAAGTTCAAAAGAACAGCATTTATTTAAAATACAACTTTTGTAACATTACACATACACTACCGTTCAAAAGTTTAGGGTCAGTAATTTTTTTTTCTTTTTTTTTTTGAAAGAAATTAATACTCATATTCAGCAAGGATTTGTTAAATTAATAAATTCTTTTCTAACAATAGAAGTCTTCACATTTGAATAAATGTTGTTCTTTTAAATTTTTTATTCATCAAAAAGTATCAAAGGTTACAAACAAACAAATAAATAAATAAAACACTGATAAATCAGCCTATTAGAGTGATTTCTGAAGGATCATGTGACACTGAAGACTGGAGTAATGATGCTGAAAATACAGCGCTGCGTCACAGAAATAAATTACATTTTACAATGTATTCGCATAGAAAAGTTATTTTAAATTGTAATAATATTTCACAATATTACTGGGTTTTTTTTATGTATATTTGATCAGATAATGCAGCCTGCATACAAAACAAGTGACCACTTTAATACATGTATTTCTTTCTATCATGTTAACATTGCTAAAAGCTTTTTTTTTGTTTGAGCAACAAAAGTTTTCGTTATTTTCTGAAAAACACACGAGAGGAATAAACCCGACTGATGAGAACGCTAACAGTACTGAACTTCCTCATAAACCTGACGTCGCCGTGTGAAACAGATTTATACCCACATTCCCGAACGTTTTGTGTTGGTTTGCAGAATTTCCTGTAAGGATCTGAAGAGTATGCTGTGCCAGGTCAACTACAGAGTTCCCAACATGAGGTTCTTACGAGAGAAACTTCCGGTAACAAATACACTTCCTCTCAGATCACTGCAGGACTGATACTTCACGTGTCTGCTATACGGTCTAATTAACGTCACACTGGACATTTTGTAGTTGTTTTGTCTGTGTATTTGTTTAATCTGTATTAACAATGCATTTGTAATTACAGGAAAGAGTGTAGCACAGCTCTTTTTGTTTTTCAGTGTATTATTCATTATATGTTTTTCATGTAATATCTTGGATAGGATGGAGAGCTGAGGAATGGAGATGTATCGTATAGTCATTTCGCGCAGTTGTACCGCAGCCTGATGTTTGACGCGCAGAAATCAGTAAGTCATGTTTATTTATTTGTGTTATTTATATGTAGGTGGAGCAGGGCAAGAGGTGAAGCCTCTTCAGAGCCATTTAAACCACATCAGTCGTCCCGTTTGCCCCGCTTCTCAAATGGCCTTCACGTCAATACTCGCCCTTTTAAAAAGCCACAAGATCCATCGGCTAAAAGCCATTAGGCCACACTCAAGCTCTCTCTCTCTCTCTCTCTCTCTCTCTCACTCACACACACACACACACACACACAGAGAGAGACAGACATGGCACTGATGACCCCTGCACTTAAAGCTGTGAGTGAGTGTGTGTGTGTGTGTGTGTGTGTGTGTGGATTGCATCACTTGTGGCCTGTGTGGCTGTTTGATATCACATCAGTTCATTAGTGTCTATATATGGTTGGGGGTTTAGCGCTCCAGACGTGAATCTGGGTGTTTTACTGTAGTGGTTGTGAAATGGGTGTAGATACAATGCATTGGATATTAATTGCATTATTCACATAATCAGCATTTTGTTCTGTGTTGTTTTTGTAGATGGAGATTCCACTGCTGCAAAGGTATTCACTCACTCTCTTATTTACTTATATAAGATAAAGTATTTACAAATAACGTAAAATAGTATTTACGACTCATTAAACTTCCATAATATGATGAGTTAACGGGGATTTAGGGATACATAATTTAGGGTTGATTGAATTTATTGGGATTTATGGAAGCCCATATCTGAATTAAAACACAAAAACAAGGTAATTGCAACTTTATCTCACAATTCTGACTTTATTTCTCAGAATTGCGACTTTATAAGAAGTCACAATTACATCGTGTTTCTTTTTTATTGAGTGGCAGAAACAGGCTTCCATAGGATTTTACTGAACTAATTATATATTATGTTGTGTGCAGTATGTATGTGCATTTACTAATAGATCTTATC
>JAFVLL020026578.1:37300-42300 GCA_021397915.2 Tor tambroides
CTCCTGTGACACTCCCATTGACATTCGTTAAAAAAGTTACCCTGTTCTCATTGAAGTTGTGTGTATTAATTTCAAACCCTGGTTTGGTATAAATATGACAATGAGTAGTCATTGCTGTGTGTACACAAAAGTATTGTGTACTGTATGCACATATGTGTTGGTTTATGTAAGGTGCAAGAGCAACAGAACAGTTCTGATGTGTAAAATGCAATGTCATCTTTTCTTTTTTGCTGTTTTTTTGCAGTATCTAGAGCACACTGCATGACGTACAGTATGCCACAATGCAATGCACTTCACAAGATTTTCATTTCCAGTGTAACAAGTGAACAAGAAGTAGTTTTTAATATCTTGATCAGTCTACCAAAATTAAAAAAAAACTGTTTCACATCAGAAAAAAATATGTAGTACACAGTACATACTGAACAGTTTCACATACAGTTTCCAAACTTCATTCATACTACTCATATTCATACCATATAGAACATACATATTCTAATCTAAACATAACCATGCTGAATACTCTTTCAAATACTTTTTTTTTTTTTTTTTTACAGAAAATAGTAGGCAGTGCACAGTGCATACTGCACAGTATATAGTAAGCAGTATGCTAGTATTGTATTGCAAACATGATAGCCTAGGTCACCTGGGTGTCCAATTCATTCAGAAAAATCAAATACTGTGCATAATATACACACTATATATTGCAGCAGTAGTAAGTGTTGTATTGTAGTAGTATGCTATTCCAAACAGCTATAATGCATACTATTTCTCATACTTTAAGAAATAGTATGTAGTACACAGTACATACTGAACAATAAGCAAATACTATTCCATTCTGAACATAACCATACTGAATAGTGTTTTACATATTTTTTAGACAAAATCGTAGGCAGCACACAGCGTATACTGTTCAGTATATAGTAAGCAGTACACTAGTAATGTTTTCCAAATGTTGCCTAGGTCACCTAGGTGTCCAATTCATACAGAAAATTCAAATACTGTGCATAATATGCACACTAAGTATAGTATTGTAGTATGCTATTCCAAACAGCCATAATGCATACTATTTCACACACTTTAAGAAATAGTATGCAATACACAGTACATACTCAAAAATAACCAACTAGTATTCCATTCTTAACATAACAATACTGAATAATGTTTGACATACTTTTTAGACAAAATAATAGGCAGTACAATGCAGTATAGAGTTCATACAGAAAATTCAAATACACACTTTCAACAATAGTAAGTATAGTATTGTAGTAGTATGCTATTTCAAACAGCCATAATGCATACTATTTCACACACTTTAAAAATGGTGTAGTGTACAGTGCATACTGATCAGTGAGCAACTAGCATTCCATTCTGAACATAACCACACTGAATAGTGTTTCACATACTTTTTACACAAAATAGTAGGCAGTACACAGTGCATACTGTGCAGTAAATAGTAAGCAGTACACTAGTAACATATTCCAAATGTTGCCTAGGTCACCTAGGTATCCAGTTCATACAGAAAATTCAAATATTGTGCATATTATACACACTATAAACAATAGTAAGTATAGTATAGTAGTATGCTATTACAAACAGCCATAACAGCCATACTAATTCACGCACAGTGTAGTATACAGTATATACTGTTCAGTAACCAACTAAGTGCAGTAAATAATAAGCAGTACACTAGTAACGTATTCTAAATGTTGCCTAGGTCACCTAGGTATCCAGTTCATACAGAAAATTCAAACACTTCATGTAAATACACACTGTCAATGATAGTAAGTATAGTATTGTAGTACGCTATTCCAAACAGCCATAACGCACACAATTTCTCATACTTTAAGAAATAGTATGCAGTAAATACTGAACAATAAGCAACTGATATTCCATTCTGAACATAAACACACTGAATAGTGTTTCACATATTTTTACACAAAATAGTAGGCAGTACAAAGTGCATACAGTGCAGTATAGAATTCATACAGAAAATTATATACTGTACGTATTACACACTCAACAATAGTAAGTATAGTGTTGCAGTAGTATGCTATTCCAAACAGCCATAATGCATACTATTTCTCATACTTTAAGAAATAGTATGCAGTAAATACTGAACAATAAGCAACTAATATTCCATTCTGAACATAACCACACTGAATAGTGTTTCACATATTTTTACACAAAATAGTAGGCAGTACAAAATGCATACAGTGCAGTACAGAATTCATACAGAAAATTAAAATACTGTACGTATTATACACACACTCAACAATAGTAAGTATAGTGTTGCAGTAGTATGCTATTCCAAACAGCCATATTGCACACTATTTCACATACTTGGCACCGAAGGGCACACAGTGCATACGGCGCAGTAGGCAGTGCGCTAGTGCTCCAGCGGGTGCTGTGTCTTTAAGAGGCCGTGTGCTGCTGTGCTGTAGGGATCGGCTGATGGGGGAAGGGCTCTCACTCATCACTCATGGCGGAGAGCAGATCTCACACTCGGCTCGATCACACCGCCGCTCAGAGCCGCCAAACCCGCGTCTGATCAGGAGCACAGGACGGCATGAGCGCTGCTGAGATCGCGGACAGACTGGATCTTGTGTTTCTGCTTCCCAGAGAGCCAGCTGCATCCATACACGGTGAGACAAAACAAACCTGTGTTATTATTATCATCATCGTTACAAACAATATACAGGCTCCGATCTTTCTGTTACATCTCATGTGTTGCCTTTCAAATCTGATCGGTGTGTTGAAACAATTTAGGAATGTGTAGTTTTTTTATATTGTTATTATTATTAATAAGGATCAGTGATTTTTTTTTTTTTTTTTTGCATCTGTATAAAGTGATCTGTATTCAACTAAATAATATTAGATGAACTCTATTTAATCTGTGTACACACACTCGACTTTAGATTACAGTATACATTAGAGGAATGATTCTTGTGTGTTGTTCATTTATATGTTATAATAACACTAATAATCCATGCACTTCATGTGCTGATTATCAATACACATCAGACGTTCACCTATTCATTTCTGTAGTCTACAGTCTCTCTATATAACCACTAAAAAGCCAATAAGTGTAAGTTTAATAGACACATGTGCATGCATCTTACAGCAGGCCTCTGTTTGTGTGTGTTTTCATAATGTTGTTCTGTGATTTTTCTAATGCCCTTTTCTTCCTTATTTTCATAGGTGTCCTCATCAGGCCTGGGAGGCTGTGAATTATTCGGAAAGGAACTGAAGAACAAACAGGGGAAATGGCTGCGACCGCGGGCTTCTCCTCCAATGGACCTGTCCCCTGGACGCTGAGCGACACCGAGGTGAACAATCTCTACCGGGATCTGGAACTGGGCACTGTATTGACGCTCTTTTACTCCAAAAAGTCCCAGAGACCAGAGAGAAGGACGTTTCAAGTCAAGCTTGAGACAAGGCAGATCATCTGGACCAGAGGAACGGATAAAATCGAGGGCGAGAGTAAGTTACGGCTTGTTTAATTTAGGATTGGTGGATGTTAAATCAGTGCTTGGCATTATGGCTTCAGAAAAGGGTAGTTGGGGTCATATTTGCATAATTCGTAACCACAGTTTGGGTTTTGAACGTGCCATTAGCTATTAATAAATTTCCTTTAAAGTGGTTCATGTTTATAAAAGCATATTCTGTTTGGGAAACATAATGATGGCACATGAATCAGCATTTTTATGTGAAGACCTTCATTCTCCTATTCAGCAGTTTTTAGTATTCTTGGTGGAAAATGATGGGAGTTTTGACTTTGGTTGGTCACACTTTATTTTAAGGTCCAATTCTCGCTATAATAAGCTCCTAATTTGCTGTGTATTAATAGTTAGTAAGGTAGATGTTAGTTTAGGTATTAGGGATGCAGAATATGCTTACTAATAAACAGCCGATATGTTAATAATAGGCATGTTAATAGTGAGAATTGATCCCTAAACTAAAGTGTTATCCTCTGGATTCTCACTGATTTTTGTGTGTTGCTCTGAATTGAATTGTGATCATGTTTGGTAACACTAAATGGTTTGTTTTGACGAGCAGTAGGTTATGGGCTGTGTGCGAACACGTTTAACCGTAGTGTGCTGCTCGTCTCAGGTCTGATTTTGGGGCAGGCCCATCTGCGCTGCTGTTTTCCTGCGGCGGGATGTCTTACACACAGCTGCGCTCTGCTCCGGATGCACCAGCCACACTAAACAGAAAAAAAAAAAACAGCCAATGAGCCTCAGCGAGGTGTAATTGTGCGTCTGAAGTTTTTTTACATCAGACGTTTAGCAGGGCTGCTCGGCTGAGGATTGTGTTTTTGTCGTGTGAGGTTGTTGAAGTAAGCGATATTTAGGTGTGGATTAATTGACCCAAATTGTGTGTTATGAAGCATGTGCTCATTTATTTTCTCTTTCGATAAGAATTTTCGGTAACACTTTAGTATAGAGACCAATTCTCACTGTTAACTAGTTGCTTATTAGCATGCCTATTATTAACATATTGTCTGTTTATTAGTACTTATAAAGCGCATATTCTGCATGACCATATTCTACATCCCTAATACTACCCGATACCTAAACTTAACAACTACCTTACTAACTATTAATAAGCAGAAAATTAGGAGTTTATTGAGGGAAAAGTCACAGTTAATGGTTTGTTAATTGAGAGTACTGGATCTTAAAATAGAGTGTGACCGAACTTTCATGGTCACAGGAAATTTGCACAGAGATCAGACTGAAGATACAGAAAATCTGCAAATATCAACATACTTTAAAATTGTAACTCCAGGTTTGAGAAAGCAAAATTCTAAAACGTCGTGGGAAAATTCACAGCTTTGCAGAAAATCAGTTATGCTATTTAAATATTTCATCACTTTGAAATGACTCACTGTGAATGTGGTCTCTACAAACTACAAACAAATGTTAAAAATATCCAGTAATCATACATTTATTGGTCATATGTAATGATGAACTGAATATTTTAGATAGAAACCGAAATTTAAG
>JAFVLL020026578.1:47300-70399 GCA_021397915.2 Tor tambroides
TTTGTGAAATGAATTCTGTATTAGTAAGTCTTTGATTTTATGGCTTTAGGTATGAATTATGCTACATCTGATTTGACTAGTTTCTTCATTGGTCTCATGAAGGGCATTTTTAAGACAATTGACCTTACGATGATGACTGCTTAATCAAGTCTTGCACAGTATCTGTCAGACAAAATCAAAGTTTGTATCGGGTTGTGTTGAAACGCTAATAATATTAATAGAAGACAAGAAAATAATGAAGTTACAAGGAAAAGTCTAGTGTCAAAAAGCCAGCTACTTTCTTCTTTTGTCTGTTTGGGTGTATTTTTATTAAAATAAAGTTAACCTTGTCCACATGCATTCTCTAAATTTAATGAAGGAAACAAATCACAGAAGTGTAAAATTAACAAAGGTCAGTGTCATAAAGTACAAGAAGTGATATTTTAGTCAATTATTACCTTTTCTAAAAACATTCGTCATACTATATTCTACTGCTCCTTTATGCGAACGTTGAGAGATTTTGCTTTCGGATGATTATTTAAATGTGAATGTTTAGTTGTAGATCTAATGCCTAATTTTGATATTACTGGCTGGTTTTGTGAACTGAACAAGCAAAACTCTGTTTGTCTCTATGAGCAGTAACACTTTGGAATAGGGAACGCATTCACCATTAAGAGTTTTCCCCGAGCGAGCTCTAATTGGCTGCTTATAAATAACAAGTAAGGTTAATTTCAGGTATGGGTGGGTTAAGGGATCAAAAATATGCTCATGCAGAATAAAGCATTAATGTGCGCTTTATACGTACTAGTAAACAGCCAATATGCTAGTGATATGCATGCTAATAAGCAACTAGTCAATAGTGAGAATTGGTCCTTAAATTAAAGCGTTACCATACCTAGTATCTGAATTACATAACACCTTTTTTGCCTTAATGTTGGGAATATGCAAAAAGGTTGGATTTGTATGTCACAGAGTTCAGTGCGCTGATTTGATTGGCTGTCATTTATAAGGTGGGTTAAGAGGTTCAGAAAGGTGAAATGAACACATCAGGATCCTGTTTGTGATGCTCTCCTGATCACAGTGCAGTTACATTGCTGGAGAATCGCTGGTTATTGAAAAGTTGTTTGCTTTGGAGTGATATTAGCTTGTACACAATGCATGTGTGTGAAATGTTGAAGTCATCTCTGCTCTGAGCAGCACTGGGACGTTTTGCTGCTTTTATCACAGGTCTGTGTTTGTGCGACTCTGACTGGAAGTGGAGTGGAGAGAGAAACAAACGGGTTTAAAGTTTTGGTACAGAATAAATATGGCTACAGTCATCTAAAAGCATTAATGCTAGGACTGTCAAATTAAAAATCGAATCACTTATGTGTTGAAATGGTGACCATGTTGCATGCAAAAAAATGAATGCAAAATTTAAAATTGTATTAATTTTTAAGTGTTGAATTTCAGGTGTGGTAAGCGCTGATTGAAACAGATTTTGATGTAGATATGAAGGACAGAAAACAATATTCGAGATGTGAACAGTGTTATGTGTTTTGAAGAAAACTTTAAAGTATTTTTTTGAAGCAGTCAGTGTTGTGAAACAAGTAATACACACGCATGTGGTTTTTAACTTTTGTTAAATGCTCTTGTGGTTTTAAGAGTCTAGTTTTCACTGACATTTCCCCTTTATGTCTTTCAGAGTTTGAATTTAATTTGAATATTAGAAATATTTAAGTGAAAACATAAATAGTTCCGGTGCTTGTTCATGATTGATTGAGTATTTATAAAGTGTACTTTATAAACCCATACCTGTGAACTCATGACGTCGGTGTATCTGTACGTCTGTGTGTGTTTCTTGGCAGTTATTCTCCTAAACACCCACATGAAAAAATGCTATAGTAATTTATAGTAAATACTATAGTGTTTTTGGACCATACTATAGTAAAGTGTATTGTACTGTATAGTATTTACAACACTTTGTTAATGAATGCTACAGCATACTGTAGTATTAACTATAGTGAACTGATAAACTGTAATAAATACTGTAGTATACTTTAGTTTTTACTACAGTAAACTGTAGTGTATTGTAGTATAGTATACCATATAGTTGTAGAAAACTTAGTACAGTATTGGGTAAAGTAATTTGTTTATATGTGACCCTGGAGCACAAAAGCAGTCTTAAGTCGCTGGGGTATATTTGTAGTAATAGCCAAAAATACATTGTATGGGTCAAAATTATTGATTTTTCTTTTATGCCAAAAATCATTAGGTTATTAAGTAAAGATCATGTTCCATGAAGATATTTAGTAAATTCATTACCGTAAGTATATCTCAACTTAATTTTTGATTAGTAATATGCATTGCTAAGAACTTCATTTGGACAACTTTAAAGGTGATTTTCTCAATATTTAGATTTTTTTTGCACCCTCAGATTCCAGATTTTCAAACAGTTGTATCTCGGCCAAATATTGTCCTATCATAACAAACCATACATCAATGGAAAGCTTATTTATTCAGCTTTTAGATGATTTATAAATCTCAATTTTGAAAAATTTACACTTATGACTGGTTTTGTGGTCCAGGGTCACATATTACTGTAGTTGTTATATTATCACAGCAACTATAGCATTACCCCAACAAATTAATTCAAGTACTTTCCTATAGTATGGTTCAAAAACACTATAGTATTCACTATAAATTACTAGAGCGACATTGCTTAATTTATCTATAAATTATTACATTATTGTTGCTGTGTGTTAATTTTATGCAACCTTGCTATGTAGTAATGCTTTTCTAAAAGTAATCAGCCTTATGAAGGCCTCACAAACCCGTAGCTACTGTAAACCACAGCTTCACCAGGATTACTGCTTTATTTTAGATTTTCAGGCTCTTGAAAGTCCTAATCAATATAATATCGTTTAAAAAAAAAAAATCACTATATTGTGCTCTATAAGTGTCACTCTTACTGTTTACCGACTAAATTTGATAACCCTACGATAGTTTCTACAAAACACTGTAGTTACTACAGAGCTATCATAATTGAGATGCAGAATAATACGAATATAATGAACATTTTATACTGTGTCCTGCCAGAATTCACAGTTTGTGACGTGACTTTGTGAGGAAATGAATGTTACTGAAGAGCTGTGTGGAGCTGGTGTTGAGTGTCTCTGTCAGAGCAGCACAGGATGAGTGCGGTTAAAGAGCGAGAGGAGAAACAGGAGGGAGTGTGTTTGCACACACACACAGACTCTGTGTCTTACAGGCAGACTCCAGTATTAACCTTTTGCCACACCTGTAAATAGGCCAATTGAGAATTTAGCAGCCTTAAATATGTCTTACAGACAGAAGCTGTGTTGTGACGGATGTGATCTTTAATGCACAGATTCGGTTCAGTCATGTTACTTACGAGATTCAGATTCTTCCTATTCGTCCTGATTAATATCGTAAAAAAATCTGGTCCGATAAGTAAACACTTTTATTTGCTCACAAAAGCCACTTTTTCTTCTCATTTGTCACTTTTGAAGTTCCTTTTGGCTTTGCTTTTTTAACTCTCAGGCTTACGTAAAGCCCTAGAAGCCCTCGGTTATTAAAAAGTATAAGCTGTTGTTCATCATTGTTTATGTTCAGTTTACACATGCAAACTATTAAGAAAAAAACAGCTTTCCGTGTCCTTTCTCTTAATCTGAAGTAGAGCCCTGCATTTCGGCCCGGGCCCGATGGGCCCCGACTTTTTTACGCCCCTAGGGCCGGGCTTCGGGCCAATTTTCACGCCATAGTTCAGACGCGGTCCGGGCCTCGGGCCTGTTTTGGGTTTCTCCTTATTTTTATATTGTAGACATCCATCGATTAGTGATGGAAAAAAATTGCCGCGCTGGTGGAAACAACACGAGACCGTGCTGCCGCGACTGAGAGTGGCTCGACGGTGTTTAGAGTCCTGCAGCAGCAGCGAGCGCAAGTGACTTCAGCGCAGCTGAAGAGTTCTGCCTTCAAATACACGCAATAGACTGAAGCTTGCTGCAAAGCCCCAGCAAACATAATAACCATGAATGTGTCCGCGGAAAATAGTAAAGAGATATTTGAATTATTTACTAATAAACTAATGTTTTCTGAGTCCGTGTCGCAAGGATGAAGTTGCTGATCCTGACTCGCCGTCTCCTCATTAGACGCGCCTTTAGAGAGAAATGCATCTTTATTGATTATGATTAAGATTATTATAAAAGAGTTTTGGTTTTCGATTTTTTTTTATTTCATTAAGTGATAATTTAAAGCTTTCTATAGATATATTTATCATGTCTGTGAGGCATGTATTCACTCGGTTCATTTTTGTGAAGCGCTCCTGTTCAAGACGGCGCATCATGTTTGTTTTCTTTGTTTTATAAAAGCACAACCTTTTGTTGGTATTGTGAGTGCACACAAATAAAAGTAGACCCTTTACAGTTCCGAATGATGTATTACTCTTATCTTTATCAAAAAAAATGACGGCGTAGGCTATTTTAATTTGTTTCCACTGAAAAAAAATCCTAGTGTTTGCTCTGGTGCCTCCACGTCCTGCAGAGCGCGCTTTAGCTTCAACTCTCTGCACAAACTTATATAGGCTAGCGCACATCATTATTATAGCGCGGGTTTAACGTTTAAACATTGTTATATGCTTGAACTGTTTTAGTATATCTATAGATTTTATTTTAGGCCAGTCCTGATGATATGAGAAGGCTAAATTGATCAAACATAGGCTATGATCAGCTCACTGTATGCCGCTGGCCGCTTGGTCGTTACTTTAAAAAAAACAAAAACTTATATTTAACGAACAAAAATGCTCCAAACGTTTTTCTAAATTAACTTAATAAAAAAACTAAACGAAATATAATAATTTTGCCATTACATACAAAACTGAACTATTTTAATAGCCGAAACAGTAGTATAAGCTATTTTAGGAGAAGAGGGAAAAAAAAGGGCTCGGACTCGGGCCTGTAATTCTGATAAGCTGTCGGACACGGGCCGGGCTAGGGCCTGAGCATCTCGGGCCTGAGCATCTCGGGCCAGGGCCGGGCTAGGGCCTAAGTTTGAGGCCCGTGCAGGGCTCTAATCTGAAGTGGTGTAATTGTTTTCCATTCTCCTGAGGCGTGTTGCGCTGTGGTGCTCGTGTTGGTGATGCAGGTTCACATCCAGCATGTGAGGTGTTTATTATTTCTGCTGCTGCTCTTCCTGTCCTGCGGTGGGATCAGATGTAATACCGTGGTGTTGAATGATCATATTTATGTGCTCATCTAAGGTACACGCATCGCTTTGGATAAAAGCGTCTGCTAAATCTAAATTGGGTAATCACCATGGTGCATGTCCAAAATATCCATGACAGGACTGTTGAAATGTCATAATCAAAACTTTCCCAGTGCCATGGTTATTATTGCTGTCATTTTTTTAGTTGGCAACTTCTGTACTTTTTTTTTTTTTTTTTTTTTTTTTATGCGTATGTGGTCTTGTGGTGATAGTAACTATGAACATATAAAAGTAGCATTCCTGCAGCTCAGACAGAAGAAACTGGTCAAATGTATAGCTTGAATGCATTACAAGTTGCTTTGGATAAAAGTGTCTGCTAAATGTGGAATATAAATGTAAAATTAGTAATGTTTTGTTTTCATGGCTTCAGGTTACTGATGACATTTGTAGTCTTGTAAAACTGTAATTGTTTTTTAAAGTAACTCTCTGTTGTCTGGTCACTGCAACTTCCAAATGTAGGTATTCTGGTTCCTTTCCTGTCACTTTTGCTGCAGTAAACTAGTGAAGTGGCTTTGCTGTTGCATTAGATGCATCAGGGGAAGTATTTAAATAATCCTGTCCAGTTAACAAATCATGAATCTAAAAGATGTTTGTGTACTAACTACACTATCATTCAAAACTTTGACTTTGGAGTCAGTAATATTTTTTTTTTTTTTTTTTTTTTTGTTTTTTTTCAGCTTTTTAAAAAAAATATTTTTATTCCGCTAGAATTAATTAAATTGTTCAAAAGTCACAGTAAAGACATTTTCTAAAGTTGTAAAAGGTTTTTGTTTCAAATACTGTTCTTTTGAACTTTCAATTCAAATCATCAAACATCAAAGAAAAAAAAATCAGTTTCTGTAAAAATAGAGTAATGATGCTGAAAGTTCAGCTTTGATCACTGCAATAAATTACATTTTAACAGACATTCACAAAGAAAACAGCTATTTTAAACTGATTTCACAATATTGCTTGTTCTACTGTATTATTGATCAAATAAATGCAGTCTTTGTGAGCAGAAGAGACTTCTTTCAAAAACATTTAAAAATCTTACCAGCTGCAAACTTTTGAACAGTAGTGTATTTGAATCGAATTGCTTTGAATTACTAAAAATTGCTTTTTAAATCCTGAATCGAATTGATTCCCCATCAACCCAAAGATTCACACTAGTTAAACAAAACACATTAATATAAAAACCTAAATGTTTCTTTTTCCTGTTATGATGAAAAATCTCATTGTATTTTAGTGCAGTTCAGAATTTGACTCGTTAGATTTACTCTCTCGTGTCTCTTTCAGTTGATATTCGGGAGATTAAGGAGATCCGGATGGGCCAGAAGTCACGAGACTTTGAGCGATATGTGGAGGACTCGACTGCCAGACCGGACCAGGCCCACTGCTTCGTCATCCTCTACGGCACTGAGTTTCGGCTCAAAGCGCTCAGTCTGGCAGGTGAATGATAACTCTGCTGCTGTGCGTCACTTCTGCACACACACACACACCTCTGTATAGCTGTCTTTGTGAGGACATTCATTGACTCCTAACCCTAACCCTTCCCATCAGAAATAAGTGCCTCACCCAAACGCTTAACCTAAACCTAACCTTTACTTAATTATAACCTGTCCCCTAAAACCAAGTCTTGACCCTCAAACAGGCCTTTAAAGGGCTCTCAGAAAGTGAGGACCGGCCAAAATGCCCTCACTTTACAATTTTGTTCTCACTCCGATGGTCTAAAACTCAGACTGGCCCTCACAAAGATAGCTGTACAAGTGTGTGCCCACACACACACACACACACACACACACACACACGTCTGGTTTGCTATCCTTGTGGGGACTCTCATAGGCGTAATGGTTTTTCTGCTGTACAGACCGTATTTTCTATCGCCCTACACCAACCCTACACCTAAACCTACCCCTTACAGGAGACTTTCTGCATTTTTACATTTTCAAAAAACTTCATTCTGTGTGATTTATAAGCTTGTTTACCCGTGGACCTCAATTTAGGTCCCCACCGTGACACAAGTCCCCATGAGTCTGTGTGTATTCAGGTTTAAGTCCCCACCAGGAATATAAAAACAAGTGTGTGTACTCACTCACTCACTCACTCACTCACTCACTCACTCACTCACTCTCTCTCTCCCTCTCCCTCTCTCTCTCGCACACACTGTCACTCACACACTCACTTACACACACACTCTCTCTCTCACATACTCACTCTCTCTCTCACTCACTCACTCACTCACTCACTCACTCACTCTCTCTCTCTCTCTCTCTCTCTCTCTCTCTCTCTCTCTCTCTCTCACACTCACTCACTCACTCACTCACTCACTCACTCACGTGTGTATTGATGCTGTTGTTCTGTCTGTGTGCCGCAGCGACCTCAGATGAGGAGATGGTCATGTGGGTGAAGGGTTTGACCTGGCTGCTGTCCGATACGTTACGCTCCCCCACACCCCTGCAGATAGAAAGGTGACCTTTGACCTCTGTAGAGGTGCACCCCTCTCTGCAGATATTGATTGATTGAAAACCATTAAGCTCTGGGTTCACTTATGTGAACCTGGAGCACAAAACCAGTTTTGAGTAGCATGGGTATATTTGTAGTAATAGCCAAAAATACATTGTATGGGTCAAAATTATCTTTTTTTTTTTTTTTTTTTTTTATGGCAAAAATCATCAGGATATTAAGTAAAGATCATGTTCCATGAAGATATTTTGTAAATTTCCTACATTAAAGCTTAATTTTTGATTAGTAATATGCATTGCTAAGAACTTCATTTGAACAACTTTGAAGGCGATTTTCTCAATATTTAGATTTTTTTTTTTTTTTTTTTTTTTTTTTGCACCCTCAGATTCCAGATTTTCAAATAGCTATATCTCAGCCAAATATTGTCCGATCCTAACAAACCATACATCAATGGAAAGTATATTTATTCAGCTTTCAGATGATGTATAAATCTCAATTTCGAAAAAAATTTGACCCTTATGACTGGTTTTGTGATCCAGGGTCACACATGTCAAGCATAAAGTGCCTGAAATCAGCGTGCAAACATGAACGTTAAAGCGACCCGTGTTCTCTTTCTTTTGTTGAACTCAGGTGGCTGAGAAAGCAGTTTTACGCAGTGGATCGTAACAGGGAAGACAGGTATGTTTCATATCAATGTATAACAGTGTAATCGAGCGCACAACTTCTGGAAATAACTGCCTCTTCAGAGATGCAGTAGATACAGCGCTGTTTTCCTGCCATAGCGATTATTTTAATCTCATCTTTCTTGCGATATGTCTGTGGTAAGGTGTATGTTTCAAGGGTAAAAATGGCTGACTCAGAGGTACCAGGCCTTATCAGGCCGAACACACACACTCGCACATAAACACACACTCCTGTTGGGTAAATAGAGCTCAGAGACGGCACATCCTGCAGCAGGAAGCAAAGCTCAGAACATGAGTGTGTGTGTGTAGGAGTGCACACACACACACACACACACACACACACGCTGAAGGTAAATACAGCGAGAGCGGCTGAAAGACACATGAGCTTTGTGTGAGGTGTTGCATTCAGATGAAATGGTGGTCGTGTGGAGATACATGACATTTCCAGCTTGTCAGAACACTTGTGACTAAATCAAATAAGTGACGTACACAGTAGAAATTAATAATCTTTTCCACTCACGTTGGAAAGTTGCCTCTTCAGCTGTACATACTGACAATGTCTCTCTTTGTGTTTATGTATATAAATAAAGTTTGGGATCAGTAAGGTTTGTAATGTTTTATTTTAAAGAGGTTTCTTATGCCCATGCATTTATTTGATCAAAAATAAGGAATTATTACAATTTATAATAGCTGTTTTCTGTGTGAATATATTTTAAAATGTCATTTATTCCAATTTTCAGCATCATTACTCCAGTCTTCAGTGTCACATGATCCTTCAGAAATCATTATATGCTGATTTATTATCCGTGTTGGAAACAGCTGTTGATTAATATTTTTTTGGAACATGTGATACTTTTTTCAGGATTCTCTTATGAATAAAAAGTTAAAAAGAACAGCATTAATTTTAAAATGCAACTTTTGTAACATTATACACTACCGTTCAAAAGTTTTGGTGTTTTCTTTTGTTTTTTGAAAGAAATTAATACTTGTATTCAGCAAGGATGTGTTAGTTTAATAAATAGTGATAGAAATCTTTTCTAACAAAATAAGTCTTCTCTGTTTTGAATGTTGTTCTTAACTTTTTATTTGTCAAAGAATCCTGAAAAAAGTATCAGAGGTTCTAAAATAAATAAATAAATAAATAAAACATTGATTATAAATCAGCATATTAGAATGATTTCTGAAGGATCATGTGACACTGAAGACTGGAGTAATGATGCTGAAAATACAGCTTTGATCACAGGAATACATTACATTTGAACATATTTTCACATAGAAAACAGCTATTTTAAATTTTAATATTTTTTCTGTATATCTGATCAGATAATGCAGCCTGTATACATAAAACAAACGACCACTTTAATACATGTAGTTCTTTCTATTAAGTTTTTATTATTTTCTGAAAAACACACGAGAGGAATAAACTCAGCTGATGAAAACGCTAACAGTACCGAACTTCCTCATAAACCTGCCGCTGACCTTCACCTCGTGAAGCTGAATTATAACCACATTCCCGAACGTTTTGTGTTGGTTTGCAGAATTTCCTGTAAGGATCTGAAGAGTATGCTGTCCCAGGTCAACTACAGAGTTCCCAACATGAGGTTCTTACGAGAGAAACTTCCGGTAACAAACACACTCCTCACATCACTGCAGAATGAATCATTCATTATACAATGTCTGTTCATTATACTATATGTGACCCTGGACCACAAAACCAGTCATAAGTGTACATTTTTCAAAATTGAGATTTATACATCATCTGAAAGCTGAATAAATAATCTTCCCATTGATGTATGGTTTGTTATGATAGGACAATATTTGTCTGAGATACAACTATTTGAAAATCTGGAATCTGAGGGTGCAAAAAAATCTAAATACTGAGAAAATCTCCTTTAAAGTTGTTCAAATGAAGTTCTTAGCAATGCATATTACTAACCAAAAATTAAGTTTTGATATATTTACAGTAGGAAATTTACAAAATATCTTCATGGAACATGATCTTTACGTAATATCCTAATGATTTTTGACATAAAAGAAAAATCAATAATTTTGACCCATACAATGTATTTTTGGCTATTGCTACAAATATACCCCAGAGACTTAAGACTGGTTTTGTGCTCCAGGGTCACATATAGACCGTTAACTGCAGTAACATCACACTGGATATTTTGAAGTTGTTTTATGTGTATTTGTTATGTTAACAATGCATTTGTAATTACAGGAAAAGTGTAGCATAGTTCCTTTTTGTTTTTAAATGTGTTATTAATTGTATTTTTATATAATATCTGGGTTAGGATGGAGAGCTGAGGAATGGAGATGTATCGTATAGTCATTTCGCGCAGTTGTACCGCAGCCTGATGTTTGACGCACAGAAATCGGTAAGTCGCGCCTTTATTTGTTTGTGTTATTTATATGTAGGTGGAGCAGGGCAAGAGGTGAAGCCCTCTTCAGAGCCACTTAAACCCCATCAGTCGTCCCCGTTTGCCCCGCTTCTCAAATGGCCTTCACGTCAATACTCGCCCTTTTAAAAAGCCACAAGATCCATCGGCTAAAAGCCATTAGGCCACACTCAAGCTCTCACACACACACACACACACACACACACACACACACACAGACAGACAGAGACAGATGCGGCACTGATGACCCCTGCACTTAAAGCTGTGTGTGTAGATTGGATCACTTGTTTGATATCACATCAGTTCATTAGTGTTTGATGGGTCTATATATGGTTTAGAGCTCCAGACGTGAATCCGGGTGGTTGTGAAATGGGTGTAGTTACAATACATCAGATATTAATTGCATTATTCACATAATCAGTATTTTGTTCTGTGTTGTTGTTATAGATGGAGATTCCACTGCTGCAAAGGTATTCACTCACTCTCTTATATACTTATATAAGATAAAGTATTTACAGATAACATGAAATGGTATTTACAACTCATTAAACTTCCATAATATGATGACTTTACAGGTAAAACAGAATTTAGGGATACGTAATGTAGGGCTGATTGAATTTCTTGGGATTTTATGCAAGTCTCTTTCTGCCACTGAATAAAAATAAAACATAATTGCGACTTTTTAGTCTCAAAATTCTGATTTTTTTTCTCATATTTGTGAGTTTATATCAAGCATCAAAAACGTCAGAATTGTGAGATAAAGAGTCGCAATTACCTTGTTTTATTTTTATTTGGTGGCAAAAACAGGCTTCCATAGGATTTTATTAGACTAATTATACACTGCTGTTCAAAAGTTTGGGATCAGTAAGATTTTTAATGTTTTTTTTAAATGCGTTTCTTATGCTCAGTGAGGCTGTGTCTGTTTGATCAAAAATACAGAAAAAAAAAAATGTAATTAACAGTTTTCTATTTTAATATACTTTAAAATGTAATTTATTGCAGTGATCGAAGCTGTATTTTCAGCATCATTACTCCAGTCTTCAGTGTCACATGATCTTCAGAAATCATTCGAAGATGCTGATTTATTATCAATGTTGGAAACAGTTGTGCTGCTTCATAATTTTGGGGACCTGTGATGCTTTTTTTTCAGGATTCTTTGATAAATAAAAAGTTCAGAATAACAGTGTTTATTCATACATATATATATATATATATATATATATATATATATACATTTTGTGTTACAATATGCACTACTATTCAAAAGTTTGCAGTCAGTAAATGGTTTTTCTTTTTTTTTTCAAGAAATAATTTTGAGCAAGGATGTATTAAATGGATAAAAAGTGATAGAATTATTTTCTAACAATATAAGTCTTTGCTATTTAGAATAAATGCTGTTCTTTTTAACTTTTTATTCAACAAAGAATCGAAGTATCACAGGTTCCAACAAAAATATGAAGCAGCACAACAGTTAAAATGATAATACTGATAATAAATCAATATATAAGGATTTCTGAAGGATCATGTGACACTGAAGACTGGAGTAATGATGCTAATGAAAATTCAGCGCTGCGTCACAGAAAAAAATAATATTTTAAAGTATATTAAAATAGGAAACCAATATTAGTGATTGCACTAATATTTCACAATATTTAGTTTTTTTTCTGGAGTTTTGATCAAATAAATACAGCCTTAAGAGACTGCATTTAAAAAAACAAAAACAAAATCTTTCTGATATCCCAAACTATATATATATATATATATATATATATATATAAATATGGGATATCAGAAAATGGTCAGTAAATGGTCATTCATTTATTGTAATTTATACAATATTTAATTCATCTGAGATCTCAGAACATCTCTTGGGAGTCCAGACATGCTGCTGTAACACTGATCTGTGTGTTTCTTCAGGCTTATTGAGAGACCAGAGCAGAAGATCTCACTGGAGGACTTCCAGAACTTCCTGATTGAACATCAGAAGGTTAGATAGTCACTTCTCATGTTATTACATAAACAACACCAGACGCTGTTTACACATTAACTGGACAGATGTATTGTTGTTTGTACAGTAGAGCGTGGCATGTTGTTGATGGTACAGAATCTGTACTAGAGATGTTTGGTAATAACTCTGTGTGTCTTCAGGAGCTCTGGGCTACAGACAATAACAAGGTGCAGGAGTTCATGTTCCAGTACCTGAAGGATCCTCTGCGAGAGATCGAGCAGCCGTACTTTCATCAAGACGAGGTGACGTTTACATACACGTGAAGTGATTAGTGCATTCTGGGTACACATTTGTTAAGTTCTCTGGGAATGAAACCAATAACTGTGCAGTTGCAAGCACCACGCTTTACCCACAGCACCACTTCCTGCTGTACGGCAGCGCTGTGTGACCTCAGATCTTTGTCTGATATGCCTGATCTGCCTCTTTCTGACCTTAATTAGTTGTCTTTGAATCTCCATTTACTGTTTGAAAGAACTGTTTAAATGAGGTAAATGTACATTGAACTTTCATGAATTCTATTGGGTTCATATTGTTTGACACATTTTGCTTTTTTTAGTAGCTAATTGGAGTGGATATTTTCACACAAATTGAGATCTGACTGCATTTGATCTATTCAAGTTAATTGTTTTTAAACAATGTGTAACTATGTATGAACTCCTGTAAAGTAAATAGAAAGCCAAAAATTTCTTTAGTATTTACTTTGACCTCCTGTCCTTGTAGAACCACTTTTCTTATTTAATGTTCCCTTCACTTATAATTTAAGAAAACACCAGAAACACGGACTTCTGTGTTTTATTTTGTACCCTTTGATGAAAATTGGTGTTTAGCTGTAAGCCAGCTTTAGTGTTGAACGGGCTGCTTGCTCGTGTTGCTGTTTGTAACGTAAACATCATGTTCTGTGTTTTGTGGTTCTCAGTTCCTCACGTATCTGTTCTCTAAAGAGAACACTATCTGGGACTCGCAGCTCGATCAGGTGAGGCCCGAGGACATGAACAACCCCCTGTCCCACTACTGGATCTCCTCATCCCACAACACGTGAGTGGGAAAAAAAAAAAAAAAACGCAAAGAAATGGACTCCGTTCAGCTGGAGTCCGTCTGCTGGTCTTGTGTATTTTCAGTATGTTTTCAGTAGTTTGAGTTATACAGTGCTGATTAATCAAGAGCCTGTATGTTTATTAAAAGTCTCTCTACAGGTATCAAATAACTAGTCCAGATAAGTTATCAACAGACAGATAAAGGCCAGTAATGGGTGTGCTCTCTGGATAACTTCCATCCATCCATTTTATTTGTTGGTCATCCATTGGTTACGTAGTTAGTTGGTTAGTTAGTGTACAGTATAAAATCAATCCTCCTCAAAAAACCAGAATGTTAGATAATGGGAAAAGGGTTTGTTGGTTAGTTAGTTAGTTAGTTAGTTAGTGTATAAAATAATTCTCCCTCAAACAACCAGAATGTTAGATGATGGGGAAAGGTTTGGTTCGGTGATGGGTAAAGGGTGGGTTGGTTGGTTAGTCTGTTGGTATGTTGGTTAGTTAGAATATAAAATTAATCACCCTCAAAGAACCAAAATGTTTGGTGATGGAGAAAGTGTTGGTTGGTTGATTATTTGGTTTGGTAGTTGGTCAGTTAGTTAGAGTATAAAATGGATCACCCTCAAGAACCAAAAAATGTTCAGTGAATGGTCAAGAGTGTGTTTTTTGGTGATTTGGTTGGTGAGTAAATTAATTCTTCCTCAGAGAACCTCAATTTTAGATGATGGGGAAATATTTGGTCGGTTGGTTGCTCTCAAAGAACCAAAATGTTGCATAATGGGGAAGGGGTGGTTGGTTAGTTTGTTGATTTGTTGGATAGTTAGAGCATAAAATGATTCCCCCTCAAGGAACCAAAATGTCAGATGATGGGGAAAGGTTTGGTTAGTTGACTAGTAGTTAGTTAGTTGAGTAGACAGTTATAGTATAAAATGAATCCCCCTTCAGCCATAATGTTAGATGATGGGGAAATATTTGGTTAGTTGGCTAGTTAGTTAGCTAATTATAGTATAAAATGAATCCCCCTTCAGCCATAATGTTAGATAATGGGGAAAGATTTGGTTAGTTGGCTAGTTAGTTAGCTAATTATAGTATAAAATGAGTCCCCCTTGAGCCATAATGTTAGATGATGGGGAAAGATTTGATTAGGTGGCGAGTTAGGTAGTTAGTTAAAGTATAAAATGAACAGATTTCCAAAAGAAGCAATATTCTTGTTGGCATAAAACCATCCGTTAGCACTCATACGTCTGTGCGATGCTTTCCACATGATGCACTCCGAAATTCTTATTGTGTACAAACATCTTATTCCCAAAGATCATATATATATATACACACACACACACACACAGACACGCATTAATTTATAATTGTGTTGCCATATTAAAATGAGCCCGTCAAATAGATGTCTCGCTGACGCACATGTTTTCAAAGTTGTGTCTTACTAATGTGCAAAACTAAAGTATAACGTAGGGCTGGGCGATTTATCTCATGCAATATGCATGCGCATCTCGTCAGTAAAACCGGCTCCTTGATTAGCGGTAAATCCCCATCACCTGTTTTCAAATGGAGCGGCATTTAATACACGGTGCCGTAGTTCACTGAGAAGCTACGCAATATCGCGTTCATTATCGCAGATGAATCGCCTGATAATGAACGCAGAGGGATTGCGTAGCTTCCTCAAAGTGAACTACGGCCTGTGTAGCTAATGTCACTCCATTTGAAAACAGGTGATGGGGATTTACCGCTAATCAAGGAGCCGGTTTTACTGACGAGATGCGCATGCATATTGCATGAGATAAATCGCCCAGCCCTAGTATAACGTTGAACAACTAACACCATATGCAACTTGAACAAAGAGAAGTCATCTGTGAAAGAGTATTGTGTATCTGTCAGTAACCTGTAAATGTAAATAGAAACACATGTCTGACACAGATGTTGGGGAGTGTCTGAATCTGGAAAGGGCAGATGAGTGGAGAGATTTCTGTATCTTTTCATACGATGTGACTTTCAGACCGGTTAAGTGTTACTGTTGTTCATTGTGTACTTGCTTTGAGTGCATAATTGATTTTAAATCCTAGCATGTGGTTTCTTTTGTGACTCCAGAACAATTAAGGTAGATTTTTGTAACCTGTGTAACTAGATTATAAAGCTGTTAGGTAGTTTAAGGGGAAGCAATTAAAGACTGACAGAATGGAAAGAATCCTTTAACGTGTTTGTAAAGAATATTTGCGTGCTTTATGAGCTGTAGTAGAGGTGAGAGGTTATTGATCTCGAGTGCAAGGCGTGTGCCAGTGCTGCTGTGTGTTATGGAGTATCTCAGACAGGCCCTGACATGTGTGCTTGTATTTTTAGCTATCTGACGGGAGACCAGTTTTCCAGTGAGTCGTCTCTGGAGGCGTACGCCCGCTGTCTGCGGATGGGCTGCAGATGCATCGAGTGTGAGTCTCAACGCAGCACTCAGCCAGCCTTTATTAATGTTGCGCACTGCTGTTGATGAATGCTTTATATGCAAACACATTTTTAAAATATTTCAGTTTTTTATCTAGAAACTAACATGCTGATAATACAGTTTTGTACTGAGCAACGTATCTTACAATAGTTCTCTTTCACCTTTTCCTTCCAGTAGTTAAACTAGCAGACTGCACTTGTAGTACACTGTATATTTATTTTTTTTAGTTGTTAAATAATTAAATGCATATCCTGCTGTTTTAGTTCTAGGTTCTGGAATAAAACATGTTAAAATCTGAATTTTATATGCTTGTTTCTTTTGATATGTTAGTTTCTTAGTTTCATGTGTTTGTTCTATTTGTTTGCTTCATTTGTTTTGTGTTTTGGTTTATTTGTTTGTTTCATGTGGTTGTTTCTTTTGGTTTGTTTATTTCATGTGTGTTTATTTCTTTTGTTTTGTTTGTTTCATTTGTTTTATGTGTCTTTGTTTCATTTGTTTTATGTGTGTTTGTTCCATTTGTGTATTTCATTAGTTTGTTTCTTTTGTGTATTTGCTTATTTCATGTTTGTTTCTTTTGGTTTGTTTGTTTCATGTGTTTGTTTTATTGGTTTGTTTCTTTTGGTTGGTTGGTTTGTGTTTGTTTCCTTTTTCATGTTTGTTTCTTTTGGTTTATTTGTTTGTTTGATGTCTTTGATTCTTTGGTTTGTTTCATGCGTGTTTGTTTTTTTCATTTGTTTCGTGTGTGTTTGTTTCCTTTGGTTTGTTTGGTGGTTTTTGTTTTCTTCTTTTGGTTTGTTTGCTTATTTTGAATTATTTGGTTTTCTTTTAAATTGCTTTTATTATTTTTAAATGTAACAAACACGTACAGTAACAAATAAACAAGCAAGCAAAAAGTGCTAAAATGTAGAACACACACATTTATTGAACTGTAACTAGAACTAAAACACTAGACTGACACAGCAGTATCAGTGTCCTGTAAGTGTATGTTTGTGTGTCTAGCTGCTGGTCGTAACGTGTGTCTGTGTGCTTTTTGCAGTGGACTGCTGGGACGGTCCTGAAGGGATGCCTGTTATCTACCACGGTCACACCCTCACCACCAAGATCAAGTTCAACGATGTGCTTTACACCATCAAAGAACATGCCTTCGTTACGTCTGAGTGAGTGTGACGTCTGCACAGACCGGTTCTGTGTGATGTTTTGATAAGGTAATCTTCTGAATGCGTGCTGTGCAATACTCATTGTGATTTGCACACAGCTATCCCATCATCCTCTCCATCGAGGACCACTGCAGTATCGTCCAGCAGAGAAACATGGCCGCCTTGTTTAAGAAAGTGTTTGGAGAGATGCTCCTGACCAAAGCGGTGGACATCTCAGCCGACGGCCTCCCCTCGCCCAATCAGCTCAAGAGGAAGATCCTGATCAAGGTGAGAGCTCATTGGCTACATGAGGGGAAATGCTGTTTTGTAGCTGTGTATGTTACAATTTTCTCAACTAAGCACCTTCATTGTTGGTTTGATGTGTTCAGCACAAGAAATTAGCTGAGGGAAGTGCATACGAGGAGGTCTCGTCTTCAACTCCCTACTCAGAGAACGACATTAGCAACTCCATCAAGAACGGCATCCTGTACCTGGAGGATCCCATCAACCACGTGAGATCACCTTCATCTGCTCCAATAGCGACGCTAAATCTGCTGGCAGACTGTTGAGACTCATCATGGATGTTCACTGTTGTCCTCACAGGAGTGGTATCCTCACTTCTTCGTTCTGACCAGCAATAAGATCTATTACTCTGAAGAGACCTCGAGTAATCAAGGGAACGAGGATGAGGAGGAGCACAGAGAGGTGAGGGAAACTCTGCTAACCTGACTGCAGTTTTCAGTCGTGTAATTGTAGTTGTTTAGCTGTTTTCACATAAGTGTATCTTCAGGGTCCCCACGAGTCGCAAAAAAAATCAGTTTTATTAAATTCAAGGTCTTAAATGGTGTAAGTCTTAATAATCATTAGTGACAGACAAACAGGAATCGCAAAATTATGTGATAATTAACCAACATTCAAAAGGCTGATTTAATGAAATAAACTCTTTTTCGTGTTCTATAGGCTCTTGCTTTCAGAGCAATTTTGTAGTTAATGAATACTGTGCATTTAAGCCAAGTGATTGCTTATGATCTTTTTGATGATTTATGACTTTACTTGATGGTTTTTATATTGTAATATGTTGTTAATTGTTGTAACAGTGCACAATTTAGCTCCCTCATCTGCTTGAATGAGCAGCTGGAAGTACTAAAGCATAAATATTTGAAAATTAGTGTCTCTGTCTGTCTGTCTGTCTTTCTCTCTCTCTTTCTCTCTTTCTCTCTCTGGGTCGTCCTGTCACAAAAAAGAAAGGCTAAAAACTTAATGCATTCAGTGTATAAATTCACAGGTATTGGCACAATAATCTGTTTATTGCTTGTCTTTAACACACACATATCACACATGTATGTATATGTGTGTGTGTGATATATATATATATATATATATATATATATATATATATATATATACACTGTACATATACACTGTACATATACATATATACTGAGTAAACCCTGTCTTGAGTATTTTAAACATGCAGTTACCCTATTTGAAGTTGAATGTGTGCTGCAGCCTGTTTAATCAAGTGAAGAATCTGAGATACGTGATTTATTTAATTTTGTCCGGGTTTGTTCTGTAGGGACATATGCTATTAATTTTCTTTTTGCAGGTCTTAAAGGTTATACGTTTTAAATTTGACTGTAAAAACTCTTCAGACATCTTTGAGCTTATTTAGTGGTCAGTGTGACAAACGTTGAGGTTACGCAACCAATTTTTGCTACATTGAGTGTTTGAGCTAATCTGCTATCGTTTAGCGCCGAGCTAGCACACGTACGTCGTTGAGACGTCTGTGAAGCGTGTTTTCATCTGAAAGACATATTTTAGTGTTTGCTCATCTGCAGTGCGTCTGAGACGTTTCTTGACGGTTGTTAAATAGACATTTAGAAAATGTCTTTTAGTTGTTTCAGAACGAATGTAAAACTGACTTTTTAAAAACGCAGATGTTCGTACACAGCAGATGCTTTCCTATACTGTTAACTAGATGCTTATTAGCATGCATATTACTAGCACATTGGCTGTTTATTAGTACTTATAAAGCACATAATAATACCTTATTCTGCATGAGCATATTTTAGATCCCTTAACCCTAATACAACCTTACTTACTATTAATAAGCAGCAAATTAGGAGTTTACTGAGGGAAAACGCTTAGTTTATAGTGAATGTGTTCCCTCATCTGAAGGGTTACTTTAGGTCTAAAGTGCTCTTTAGAAGACGTCTTGTAGATGTACATTTGCTGTTTATAGTAGCTTAATTTAACACAGGAAAAGCCCCCAGTTTCAGTAGTGTCCAGAGAGCTTCCTGTGCTGCTTTCGATTCAGGTAAATTAAATTAGGGGTGTGTGTGTGTATATATATTATACTTATATATATATATATATGTATATGTATATGTATATGTATATATATATATATATATATATATATATATATATATATATATACACACTGCCATTATAAAGTTTGGGATCAGTAAGGTTTGTACTCAAGGCTGCATTTCTGCATTTATTTGATCAAAAATACAGAAAAAAACTGAATTTTTTGAATTATTATTGCAATTAAGAAAAAAATGGTTTTCTATTTTAATATACTTTAAAATACAATTTATTTCTGTGATGCAGCGCTGTATTTTCAGTAGAGATGCACCGATTGACCGGCCAGTGATCGGAATCGTACAATTTTTTGCATGACCGGCCTGGATCGGTGACCGGCCGATCAGTCTCACGTCTCGCCGATCCTTGACGTCACAGCCACGCGCACACTCACAGTCGCGTGTAAACATGTAGTTTCGCGTGAGAATGATTCTAATTTTAATTGCATTCAGTGTAAACTGTGACTGATAATGTATTTATGTCGTGCCAGATGAGGCTTGCACAGCCCGAGTGAGCATGTGAGAGACAGCACAGCTCGCATAAATGTAGAAGAAAAATATATATTTTCAATATATATATTTTTGCTCCATTTCGCTGACGAAAATAGTTCCAATCAAATCACAGCAGAACTGTTGTGTCTCCGAGCAACAAAGAGCGGTGTTTCGTTAACTGAATGACTCCATGTTTTGAACGAATCGAGTGAGTCAATGATTCAGTGGCCCATTCATAAGGACAGTCATTTGCCTCGTTTCTGAATGAATCAGCCGTTTGAATTAATCGGTTGAATGAATAAATGACTCACTCATTAAAACAGGGGATCTGTGATACTTTTTTTCAGGATTCTTTGATGAATAAAAAGTTTAAGAACAGCATATATTCAAAATAGAAATCTTTTGTAACAATATACACTACCATTCAAAAGTTTGGGGTCACTTTCTTTTTTAAAAGAAATTGGTAACACTTTATTTTAGGGTCTCTTATCTAGTTGCTTATTAGCATGCATATTACTAGAATAACATTTATTAGTACTAATTAAGCACATATTAATGTCTTATTCTACATCCCTAATCCTACCCAACACCTAAACTTGACAACTACCTTACAAACTATTAATAAGCAGCAAATTAGGAGTTTATTGAGGTAAAAGTCATAGTTAATAGTGAATAAGTGTTCCCTATTCTAAAGTGTTACCAAGAAATTAGTACTTTTATTCAGCAAGGATGTGTTAAATTGATACAGCGTGATAGTAAATACTTATATTGTTACAAAAGATTTCTATTTTGAATAAATGCTGTTCTTTTTAACTTTTTATTCATGAAAAAAAATCCTGAAAAAAGTATCACAGGTTCCAAAAAAAATATTAATCAATGCAACTGTTTCCAACACTGATAATAAATCGGTATATTAGAATGATTTCTGAAGGATCATGTGACACTGAAGACTGGAGTAATGATGCTGAAAATACAGCTTTACATCACAGCAATAAATTATATTTTAATGTATATTAAAATAGAAAACTGTTATTTTAAATTGCAATAATATTTCACAATATTACTGTTTTTTTCAGTATTTTTAATCAAATTAATGCAGCCTTGAGACTTCTTTAAAAAAACATGAAAAATCCTGCTTGACTGGCAGCGGTAGGTCTTTGAACGCATTCGTGTTGTTGAGTATTCAGACTGTAGCTGCTCCTCTTCTCCAGCCCTGTAATGGCATGGACCAGCATGTGACGGAGAAGTGGTTTCACGGGAAGCTGGGAGCGGGGCGTGACGGGCGTCAGATCGCCGAGCGTCTGCTGTCCGAGTACTGTCTGGAGACCGGCGCGCCGGACGGTTCGTTCCTGGTGCGGGAGAGCGAGACCTTCGTGGGAGACTACACGCTCTCCTTCTGGTAACCTGCCCTCCTCACAGAGCAGCGGCTGACTGCTTGCTGACTGGAGAGCGTCAATCCGGAGATTTCAAACTGATTTTTAATCTCTTAAAACTAAGCCAAATACAGTTTTGGCATTTTTAGCAAAAATAAATTATAAAAACATGATATAATTCAGCCATAATATTTCTCGCCACAGAAGCTGGAATGGTGTTAAACACAAACAAACAAAAACTTTTAAAACTAGATTTGATCAAGTGGTATTTACCAGATGTCGCATGGGTCATATAAGACTGACTCATGCATTTTTGCCTAAAGGTGAAGACCCTACTCAATGCATGTTTTGCAACATTCCCCTTTCTGTCAAACACATTTTATTGGACTGTCTTTTAAATGTATGTGGAAAACTCTTTTATGAAGTCAACTCACTTAAAGAGTTTAGTATAATTTTGCCAGAACAAGTTTTGGAATTTGTATCATGCGTTAATGTAAAAAATAGTGCTGTCAAACAATCAATCGCGGTTAATCGCATCCAAAAAAAAGAGTTTTTGTTTACATAATATATATGCGTGTACTGTGTATATTTATTATTTATATATTAATACCCACACATACAGTATATATTTTGAAAATATTTACATATATTTATATTAATATTTTATATTATATATAAAAATATTTAATATACAAACATAACATATTTTTCTGAATTATATCCATGCATTTGTGTGTATTTATATATGTATAATAAATATACACTGTACACACACACACACACACACATGTGACCTTGGACCACAAAACCAGTTTTTTGAAATTGAGATTTCTACATCATCTGAAAGCTGAATAAATAAGCTTTCCATTGATGTATGGTTTGTTAGGGTGAGGGTGCAAAAAAATTCTAAATATTGAGAAAATCACCTTTAAAGTTGTCCAAATGAAGTTCTTAGCAATGCATATTACCAATCAAAAATGAAGTTTTAATATATTTACAGTGGGAAATTTACAAAATATCTTCATGGAACATGATCTTTACTTAATATCCTAATGATTTTTGGCATAAAAGAATAATTAATAATTTTGACCCACACAATGTATTTTTGGCTACTGCTACAAATATACCCCAGCGACTTAAGACTGGTTTTGTGCTCCAGGGTCACATATATATATTATGTAAACAAAAACTTTTTTTTTTGGTTAATCGCGATTAATTTTTTGACAGCACTAGTAAAAAAACTTGTGTAATATAACTTGTTTGTTTGTTTGCTGGTTTTTATTGTATTTGTTATACAGAATTGTTTTTGCCATGAAAATAGCCTAAGATGCTGACATGGCATTAAATCAAAATATACCACTCCTGCCAGTTGAAAACCTGAAGCGGCTGTGAAATAAGAGCGTTTTGGGTTGTTTCTGGTCAGGCGGTCCGGTCGGGTTCAGCACTGCAGGATTCACTCTCGGCAGGAGGCCGGCAGCCCCA